>VDFB02065945.1:0-27819 GCA_007258455.2 Sequoia sempervirens
TGGCTTGACTCAATTTAATAGTTTTTGCACTTCATATTTTCTCTTCATCTTATTTCTTTTCAAAAAATTAGATGAAATCCACTACTCTTTGGTTTCCATTAATCTATTATAGTTATTAATGGGAAATAATCTAAAAATTTAATTCTACATATCAAATTTTAGAAAAAACTACTCCACATTTGACACTAAGATTGAAATTTGATGACAATTCCTTTCTTATCAAATAAATATTGTATGACAATTACATTTTAAAGTGTATTCAACTTTACATCTGAAACAAATTTATAAATTATATAAACTTTTAATACTTAATTATTAAAAATCTATTAAAATGGGGAAAGAACCCCATGGTTGATTATAGACCATAGGTTTCAAGATGAGCTATTTCAATAGTAGTACCACTTTTTAAAATAAGAGGTGATTAACATTTTATTTTGAAGTTTCACATTTGTACTACAACATATATTCAATAATATACAAAAATCAATTATAAGATGACACATAAGATTTATAACATGTAGATAATATTGATAAGCTTAGGATTTCCTTAATTTTTATTATTTTATGATATATAATAAAATGAAATAAATTAAAATAATTTCCTCTAATAGAATATGTCAAACAAAAATTGTTGATTTTATCATAAAATTTAATATTATTGATGGTCCTTAGCAAGTTTTCTGGATTTGATTGTGTGAGAATTTTTACATCAATGTTTTGGATCACACTCCGTGATCCATCATTAGGATGAAGGAAAGAGCTCAAGGAGTTCATTCTTTCTACTTGAGATCTTTGCTTCATCTTGATGATGGATCATGGAGTGTGATCCAAAACGTTGATGTAAAAATTCTCACACAATCAAATCTAGAAAACTTATTGAGGAACATTATGAATTGTGGAAACTTGATATCATTAATTATTGATGGTCCTTTTATACATTATTTTCGAGACCATATGACATTTATTAGCCCTTAAACATAGGCTACATATTTTTTACAATTTTAAAAAGGCATGGATGAATTTGGAAATGGTTGTAATTTTTTGATGTGAGAGAATTTATAGATAGAAGAAGAAAATGTAATTATAAATTTAATACATTTTATTTTTAAATTTAGAGATTCTAATGTTTAAATATGAAAAATATTTTTTGTTTTAAAGTGTTTCAAAGTCAAATCTTTATCATCAAATAGGTTATTTAAGTTGCTACCTCAGATCGTCATTCCATTATACTATTGTAATTGTTGCATATCTAAAATGAATGTAATCCTGTTGATAATTTAAGGTGACCAACTTGAATAAATCTTCAATCATGGACAAGATAAGAGAATTTTACTACTAAATCAAAAAAATCCACATGCAATTAATAAAATTTTTGTTATATAATCTCAACATAATAAGTCAAATGATTTTACCTCACTAAAATAAATATTAATTCAAAAGTTTTAATTTTTTGAATATTTACACTAGTAGATGTTACCTTAGTGAGGACCACTTGTACAAATATATAGATTGATGGTTGAAATTACAAAAAGTTATATAAAAAATATCCTTCCGATAGAATTCCCCTTAGTGTGGAATGCTTAAAAAATAACATCTATAAATAATTGAGATTAAAAGAATAATCATCATTTTTTAAATTTTATTGATTAAATTTAGTTTTTCAAAGCTTAAATATTTATTTGTCTCTTATTTTTAGTTATCACTTTGCCACTTTATTATGGTGAAGGCATTCCCTTTTGAAATGGATGACCCATTTCTTGAAAACAATGGTTGAGAATTGAAAAAAGGGATGCAAGACAATTCAAAATGTCTAGTCTTTTATTTTTTGCTATTTAAATTCACCTATTTTTTCCCTATTTACTATTATTTCATTCAATATTTTTAAGGAGGTGGTTATTTAGACACATGAGGATTTTTTACCACCATGTAAGGAGATTAAAGCACTTATGTAAGGGTATCGGTTTTGCTTTATCTCATTTATGCATAGTTGTGTGAAATATTTGACATAATAACAAGTGATTATTATGACAGGAGGTCACATGCATTATGTGGTTGGCCTCCCTTCATTCCTTTGCTACATGTTTAATAAATTTATATTAAATTGGGAGATTTGAATTTTGAATAGTAGGTTAAGGCTTTGTTCAACCTATATAAATGTTTCAACATTCACTTCCAATCTTATCATTATGTTTAGGATGCTCGCATTTAAGTTCATTAAATTGATATGTGTATATATAAAACTAATTTCTTTATATTTAAAGATATGCTAATTTCTAGTATTTTTTAAAATGATAATAATTTTTAAAATTAATCATAGATTTAGATAATTATAATTTGACTTTGGTATGTATAATAATAATAATAAATTTGTGCTAATTTATTTATAATTAATTTTATAATAAAGAGTTATGTATATTATGTATTAAAATTTTATTTTATTAGAAAACAAAAAAATAGACCCAAAAAATTTCTAATTGATCTTGGTAGGGTTTCATAATATTTTTCCTTTAAATTCTCACCATTTTTCTCCTCACATCATTGATAACATGACACAGTACCTAAAAATATATAAAAGAAATGGTTTTCTTCTTTCCCTTAATATTCTATCTGTCACATTTCCCATCCATTGAATATTATTTATATATCCACTCCATTTATTCTCCATGTCTCCACCTCTGTCCTCACCCCCCCTCTATCTTTATCTATTCCTTCCTTCTCTCCTCCATCCTTCTATCTCTCCTGTCCCTCTCCACTTCCTATATCTTTATCTTTCTATCTCCATTCCCCTCATTTATCTCTCTCTCCTTCCATCTCTCCTCTCTCCTCTATATTTCAAGTTCTATATCTTTTGTTTATCTCTTCTTTTTCTATCCCTATCTCTCCTCTTTATATCCTATATCCATCTCTCTCCCTCTCTTGTTATCCTCCCTCTTTCTGTAATCTCTATTTCCTCCCTCTCCCTCTATTTCCCTCCCTCTATCTATTTCTTCCTCTATCTCTCTCTCCCTCCTCTCTATCTCTTTTATGTCCATATCCTCTATCTCTCTATCTCTCTCCCTATATACCTATATCTATCTCTCTATCCCTCTATATATTCTATGTCTCCCTCTATCTATATCACTCTCTCTCACTCTCATTCACTCCCTCTCTCCCTCCATCTCTCCTATTTTATATGGATCTCATTTCTCTCCCTCTCTTTCACCATCAATCTGTCTCTGTCTCCTGTCTTTGTCTTGCATGTCCTCTGTCTCTATGTTGCCCATCTGTCTGTATGTCTCCTCTCCTCCTCATATTTATATATCTCCTCCCTCTTTAACAATATCACTCTGTCTGTCTCGTTTAATAAAACCATACCCTCCCCCCCTGTCTCTCTCTATCCCTATCTCTTCCCCTCTCTCTCCCTATTACAAATAGAACATTGGCCTATTGGTAAAGAAGTTTGATTATCTTTCTAATTCAAAGGTTTTGTTTCAATCATTTTTGGATCCTTGTAAGTGGATGTATAGATGATTTGAAGAGCTATCACTTCTCTATTCAGACCTTTGTTGCAAAAACATGATTTGCTAAATGACTTACTAGTTGATCTCATGTATTGCACAAATATATGCAAAAGCTAGACCAAAATTTTCCCTAATTGACTTTCCACACCTCTTTGATGTACCCATTACAAACCAAAGTGCGATTTCTAATTAATTATTTATTTAACTTCTCACTTCTTCATAAATATATAATTTTCAAATACATTGATTTCAGTTCTACTTATAAACTTTCCCTACTTATTGCCATCTACATTGACTCGCACTAGGTAATTTTTGAAACTTTTTAGAAATCACTGAAATTATAGATAATCTAACTGAAACATAATTACGAGCAATCTTTTCAATGTTCAGCGTATCATCATAAATAAAAAATTATAAAAATAATAATAATAATAATAATAATAATAAAAAATCCTGACTTCGAAATATGTATTGTCTATATCCCTTAGACGGTTGCTCCATAATTAAAATAACTCGTAGTAAACTATTTCAGACAGCTTCCATCAACATTTTCTTCAAAATTTATTCGACTAGAATTATAAGAGATGCCAGTCTAGGTTGATTTTAATACTTACACAGCTATATTTCCAGAAGATTAGCAACCATCGTTTTTTGTTGGCTTATAAACTCAGTCTATACAATACCATCGGCTCTTATATTCAGAATACTCTGAATTCTACTTTCAGCTCGAATGTTTTTGAGGTCCTAGCTTTGGGTATTCCTACAACCTCGATTCTGCATACAACTATTCATAGAGGCCATTCTGAGATGGCAGTTTCAATGTCAAATAATTGATTACAGCAAAATGGCTCAGTGACAAAGAAGGATGGTTATGGAAGGTGTGCAGTTCATTTAGCAGCCATGGCAGGCCCGTCGAACACAGTCAATGAATTTATGCACTGAATATGAGATTGTGTCAAAATCCTTCGTTCAAATCATAAATCTATTCTACTCTTTGTTGTCGAATATAATCAATTTGAGATGGTGGGCAATCTACTAATAAGTCACTCACTGGCATGACCATTTTCACAATACACTCTAAGCATCTCACTGCTTAGGTGGCCGGGTCCATGTGGGGCCTCTTAACCCGCCCTCGCCCATTTTCGTAGTGTTTACTTATACCCAGCCTTTTCACTAAACCGTTCCCGTAGTATTCCACGTTGCAGTTCAAATTTGCCGTTCCATTCCCACATCACGGCACCAACAAGGCTTTTGCTGTGAAAGTGATGAATGAGGGTCTTCTTCAACAGACGAACGCCTACAAAATGGCAATCACGGAGAAGGAGATTCTGTCTTGTTTGGATCATCCTTTTCTTCCGTCTCTGCTTACCCACTTTGAATCGGAGAATCATACATTTCTGTCCATGGAGGAGATATTAGCATCTTGGGTCAGACCTTTTCAGAGTCCACGATAAGGTGAATATTTATTTGTTCCTTATTATTTATAACTTGCATTTGGTGGATGTCTGCGTTTCGACCTGGTTTTTTCGAGTGCTTTTGATGCATATAATTTATTGAATTGGGGGATATTTGTTTGATAAATCTCAATTTTATCTTTTCTAAATTTTCAATTTTTAGATTACACAAGAATGTAAATTTTGATAGATTCTTTGAATGTGTCATTAAATTTCACGTAATATTGATTATAATCTATTTTTTCTTTACCACCACACAAGTAATATCAGAGAAATTTGGATTATATATCCAAATCTCCCTTTGAAGCGATACAGTCTCTTGATTTTATGTGACAGCAAAAATACCTGAATACAGCCATAAGGCGATCAAATTTAGGTCCTAGTTGTATCACAATGTTCACTATCTCTTTGTGTTGATCAATAATTGTTCAGATTCCTATGAAAGACAAAATGATTGTTTGCTCTCTGTATGTAGTTAGTTTCCCTAAGCTGAATTGGTTACATATTAGTGTAAGAGAGTGGGCACATGATGCTCAGACTTTGATCTGTCCCTGTGTTTCCTGTCTGATGACGGCAAAGATGGTGAATGGCAGTCTCGTTCGTTCTATGGGGGAAACCCCACTGCTACGCCGTGAACTGGTGGTCCCTGGGCATCTGTCTGTACGAAATGAGTCACGGGCGGACGGCTTTTAGCGGGTAAAATAGAAAGGACAGTTTTATGAATATTGTAAACAACCCACCCTTCTCATTCTTATCCTCATCTTCTCTCCACCATCTCATTCAGAAGCTACATGCCAAAGAGCCGACAAACACATTAAACAGAATGCAAGTATAAAGCCACCCATTCTTCGGTGGCATGAGAGGGAACCAACTGCAGTTTGTTTGTAGGCCTCCTTTTGTGCCGCCGCTCACTCTCCGCCCAGAAAATTACGAAGCAGCAGCAGACATGGGCATTAAATCCGAGAGCTACAGCTATGCGCATTGTGACTTGGAAGAAGACGAAACGAGCAAATCTACACTTTTAGAGTTTTGAGATATGAGCGGTTGATGCTCAGCAGTCAGTATGCTGTATGCGCATTTGTCCAAAGCAATAAATAATTTGATGGAGAGGTTATTCTTAACATAAAACTTTTCCCAATTTTTTAAAAATTTCACTCTTTCTTGATTGTTCTCATTATTGAGATTGAAAAATTATATATATGTTATTCAAATATTTAAATATTTATTTTAGATAAACTTATATAAAAGATGTTGACAGATTATTTTATTTATATAGAATAAATTAATTTAAAAATAGGTTCTTCATGTTTTGACCATAGATTTATTTAAGATAGATTTGTTAGTAACACTTGCCATTCAAACCAAATTATTTTAATGAATTAACTTGAACAAGAATTGTATAATAATTTTAAATTAGCAATCATACTTTGGTGTGTAATGGGTATACTGAAGAGGTGTGGAAGGTCAACTAGGAAAGATTTTGGTCTATTTTTGCATACATTTATATAGTATTTGTAGGACCTTTGAGTCAAGAAGATAATCATGCTCCATTACCAAGAGGCTCATGTTATATTTGTATTAGAGATGGAGTGAGAGAAAGAGGGATATATAGGAGTATATATAGTGAAGAGTATATATATATATATATATATATATATATGAGAGAGAGAGAGAGAGAGGGAAAGGAATGGGGAGATAAATATGGGAGAGAGAAAGATAGAGGGGGGAGAGGAAGATAGAGGTAGAGATGAAGATAGGAGAGAGGAAGAGGGAGCGAAATATATAGAGAGATAGAGAGGGGTAGAGGGAGAGAGATAAAGATAGAGAGAGATAAGGAGATATAGAGGGTGAGCTAGTGAGGAAGAGATATAGAGATATAGAGGAAGAGGGAGAGAGAAGAGGGAAGAGAGAGAGAAATAGGTAGATGGAGAGAGATAGATAGAACAGGAGAGAGAGAGAGAGAGGGGGGGGAGAGAGATATAACTCAATACAAAGAGATTGAGAGGAAGAGAGAGGGATGTGTATATATATATATTGTAGTGTAGAAATTGTACTCCTTTCTATGTGATAGTACAATTTCACACTTAATTTGGACCTATTTTAATGACCTTACATTTATGCATTTTACCTTGTATTTTTATTGTTGAAGTCTTGGAGCAACATTTTGTGTTTATTTGCAGGTCTTCAAGCTCATTTTGTCAAAGATTTGATCAACCAGAGATTATGATTGAAGGTTGATGCATATGGTGGATCATGATGGATTCTAGGCTTGGGAGATGCATTTGGTCATTTTTATTAACTTAATGACTTGTTTCCTAAGTGATCACATCTTCTATCTTCATTCTACTATCTACCTAAAGCAAGGTATTATCATATTTCAAATCTATTAGGGTGTTTTGACTTCTCCCTAATTGGGTCTTTATCATTTTCCATTGTCATATAAGAATTATGCTCTAATCCACTTGAGTAGGGTTTCTTTGCATATTAGCTCTTAATAACCCTAGATTCACTTAAGGTTAACGGTTGCACATACTGTCATTTATCATATTTATATCATTTCATAAAGTTTTAATTTACCAAACTTGGGGTTTGACCGAGGCAAACCCTTATCCACACAAAACAACATTTTCTTTTGTTGATTTGCTATAGGTCCAGATTTGAAAGCTCAAATCTATAGGTACAGAAGGAAAGTGCAAACAAATGACTCCAAAATCATCTTTTGAAGTTTTAGGAAAGGCTACAAGGACCCATTCGCCCTAGGGTGAATGTTTCCTACTTTAGACTACAAAACCTAGTTTTCAGACCAAGTGCAAACTATTCTACCCTTCTCATTTTTCTCGAAAGTTACTATTTTTGTTTGTACTATCCTTAATTTCTACATTTCATGTTTTACATCACATAATTGAGTTCATTAGTTATTTTATTTTTATCTCCCCAAAGTGCATTTCAGTCATAAGAAAACAACAAATCCTCCTAATAGGATTGACTCACCTCAAGATTGAAAGTATGTCCTACCCTTGAGAGATCTCTTTTTTTAATGAAATTAGGGGAAAATGAGGGTTTCCTAGATCATCATTCTATTTTAGTTAAACACACTCCCATATATTTCTCTTCATTATATACATACATACATACATACATACATTTGATGATATAGAGAGATAGAGAGGAATAGGAAAAGAGATATAGGGAGATAGAGGTAGAGTGAGATATGGATATAAAGAGATAGAGAGAGGAGTGAGATTGATTGGTAGGTCATTTAGAAAATTATGTTGTTTGTGCAAAAAAGGATCTCAATGGAGAAGTGATAGCTTCAAAATTGAAGGATCCAAACATGACTGAAACAAAACTCTAATTCAGGAAGATAAACAATCTCCATTACCAACAAGATCATGTTTCTCAATAGATAGAGAGGGAGAGAGAGAGTGTGTGATATAGATAGAGAGATATATAGAGAGATAGAGAGGGACAGGGAGAGAGATAGGGGATAGAGATAGAGAGATATGGATAGAACTTGATATAGAGAGAGCAACAAGAGGGAGATAGAGAGAAATAAAGAGATAGAGATATAGAGTAGGAGAGATAGACTAAATAAAAGAGGTGAGATAATGGAGAGGGATGGAAAGAGGAAAGAAGGAATTTGGGGGAAAGGGAGATGGAAGGAGGAGGGGATAAGGAGGAAAGACTGACAATGAGGGTGGATGGAGGAAGAGGAATGGAGAAACACAGTGGAGGATGGTGGAGGAAAACATGACATCTTTTTAGAGAGAGGGAGATATATAGAGATAGAGAGGGAGGGACAGAAATAGAGGATATAGAAGTAGAGAGATATATAAAAGGGATCAATAGGGAGAGAGGGATAGAGAGATAGAGAGAGGGATAGAGAGAGGGATAGAAAGAGGGAGAGATAGAGAGATAGATATAGTTTGAAAGATAAAGGGGGTAGAGAGGGAAAGAGGATGGGGAGGGATAGGAGGAATGGATAGAGGAGGAGGATGGAAGAAAGAAATAATGAGAGAGATAGTGGAGGGAGAGAGGGAGATAAATATAGTCTTGAAGGTGGGACAAGGAAGGATAGAGGAGAGAGAAAAGAAAGAGGGGGGCAGGAGATAGGGGAAAGATAGAGGGGGTGAGAGAGATACATATATAGAGAGAGAGAGATGGAGGGAAAGAGGAAGAGGGAGAGAGAGAAATAGAGATAGAGGTAGATAATGAGAGAGAGGAAGGTGGAGAGATAAGAAGATAGATATGATCTTTGAAAGGCCAAAAAACCCCATTTATAATCATGTTTTTCTATCTTTTGTCATAAAGAGACCCTTCAAAAAGTATGTCGACTCAACTTTTATTTCATTGCCAATTGGAATTATCTTTTCAAGTGGGCCTAGTTTGTCATTCTTCTTGTGCTTGCATTGTCTTAATTATTTTCTATTTAAATTAGTTTGCAAGATATTGAAAATATATTTTGAATATTCAAAGGTTTTAGTTTAATTAGTTGTATTTAAATAACGAGATTGATATGTTTTTATTATAGTATTTATGAAAAAAAAATTTGGTACAATTGATCTGTATTCAACTCCTCAATAATTTTGATTGATTGGATCATTTACTTGTGACAGTTAAATCAAATGATAGCATCTAAATTAGATATATGCTTTCTCATAATATTATAATCTAACATATAAAAATTAAAATACATAATCAAAATATTTTTTGAGTGTATATAAAATACATTATATTCATCTATATACCATTGTTTTTCTCTTGATTAAGTATATGAGTTGTTTTAATTTATTTTTAAAAATATTACTTATTTGTATTTATTCAAAAGATTCTCCTACCAAAAATTACAAGATAATGTATATTTAGTGTTTTATAATCTTATAAATTATTATCTTTAATAATAAAATAAATATATCTATTGTAAACTTAAAGGTGATTTTAATAAAATTTAACATTATTTATAAATATTTAAAATTTTGGTTTGAATAAAATAATATATTTAATTTAAAAATTTGTAAATAATTGTTAATATAATAATTATATTTTTTTAATTAAATGTTTAAAATTATAAATTTATTGTAAATTTAAATATTTCAATAAAATATAAACAATTACATGACCAAATTTCATTTCTCTCTAATTTCCCTTTTTTAAAGAAATATATTTATATTACCAAATTCAAAGATAAACTAGTAGTTCCATGTAGTGACATGCAATGATGAGTTGATAGGCAGAGCGAAGTTCAAATGGCTAGAATGCAATCTAAGAGAGAGCAAAGGGTGTCTGGATATGTGAACGTAGCAAATGAAAGTATATATTTTAAGTTTTAGTTGAACATTCATTTTATGATGCTATATTTGATTACCCCTATGTACAAATTTGTATGTATACTAATGTCACACATAATAGAATTATCTAAAAGGTTATTATATCATTGATTTGCAATAGGAGATACAATTGTCAAATAAGTATATATTTGCACAAATCATGGACAACCAAAATCAATAAAAAGATAATACCATCCATATGTTTCTGGTAATATTAATTTTGAGCTACATGTTTTGATTTTGTTAGGGAGTTTGACTTTACATGTGATTGGAATATCTTTCAAAAAATTGTATGCAAACTTTTTGGGCGCAAGATTTAAAAATAGAGACTATTGAATGAATGTAATCAATGTTCAAACAAATCTTTAATATTACACCAAACATAAAGTGTACAACATTAACTATTTTATTATGTACCAACCATAACCACAAAACAGAAGCCATAAACCAACCAACATTGGTTTCAACAGTGACCCATACAGAGAAACCCACAAAACCGTAGCCACAAAACCCATGCAAAACAATAGCCAGATAATACACCATAAACGAAACAATATTTATTTTAACAAATAATATAGTCTTTTCTCAACAACACCCTATCAAAAATTGAAACAATAGAGCCTTTTGAACAAAACCTTATCGAAAATGAGACTATATAGCTCGAGTTAGATAATAACAATAAAAAAAAATTGTGTAACATCAAAAATTTTATTCTATTGCAAACATAGCCACAAAACGCAAGCCATAAAGAGAAACCCATAGAAAATTGGCAATAACAAACCCATACAAAAATATATTGTTTTCTCAACACAACCTTACCAAAAATTGAAACAATATAGCCTTTTCAATAACACCTTCTTGAAAATGAAACAATATAGCTTAAGAAAGAGAACAATAATCAACAATGGCCAATGGAACGTAACACAAAGTGCATAACATTAACTATTTTATTCTCTTGTAAACATAACCTAAAACATATGAATTTTGTTTGAATCTTATGTCAGAAACATACAGATCTACACATAAGAAATATAAAATGAAACACAACAAAATGAGGCCCGCTCTCCACCCTACCATATTGGATCATGGAGCCTCATGGACTCTCACCAAACCCTCGAGCAAGAATATACATTGTCCACCACTCTGATCAATGGTGAAATAAATATTGCTTATTACAATCAATATAGAGTATATTAGGATCTAATTGTCTATTTGACGATTGTTACTAATTTTGCAGTCACTATCGGTCATTTATAACACATTAGTTCATCAAATTCCCCATTATGGCTGAAGTATGCTCTACAAGAATTAAAAAAAATGTAAATTTTAGTGTGGTGATCATCTGTATTTGATAGCTCGAATATGTAAATCAAGAGATATAAAGAGTTCTATAATTTATAATACATAATATGCAATGCACCTGTAATGCAACAGATGAAATAAATAAAATATAGCCATACTTGTGCATGTGGTTGATTGCAGTATGAAGACAAGAATAGAAGGCCTGATCTTCACCCTACCATATTGGGTCATGGAGCACCATACGCTCTCACCAAACCCTTGAGCAAAAGAACAAATTGTCCACCACTGTGATCAATGGTAAAAGTAACGTTTTGGCCCCTGATGACTTTATACAAGATCATTGAAATCTGCATTATGGCTAGAGTATGCTTTGGAAGAATAAAAAAAAGTGTGAATTTTAGTGCAGTGATCATCTCTAATTCATAGACAACATGTAAATTAGGAGATATCAAAGTTCTATATTTTATAATACATAATTTTCTATGTACTTGTAATGGGAGGAATGAAGTAAATAAAATTTAGGCATACCTGGTGCACGTGGAAAAATGTAGTATGAACACAAGAAAACAAGGCCCAATCTCCACCCTACCATATTGGTGGATGGAGAATCATGCGCTCTCACTAAACCCTCAAGCAAAAAAATAAATTGTCCACCACTGTGATCAATGGTGAAAGAAATGTTTTCGCTACTGCTGACTTTATACAAGATCTAATGTTGTCAAAAGGTCCATGAAGGAGGATTGTTTGGGTTGAGTATAGCTGCAAACATGAAAGGATAATGGGAAGTTTAGTGTAATAAACACGCACCATTGGTAGACAACAAATAAAACAAAAAATATAAAGACTTGTAGAATTCATAACAAATAATATGCAATGCAACTATAGTATAACAAAGTAAGTAAATAAGATCTAGGCATACCTTGTGCACGGAATGGATTGGAGTATGGACACAAAAAAGGAGGCCTAATCTCCACCCTACCATATTGGGTCATGGAGCCTCATGGGCTCTCACCAAACCCCCGAGCAAAAACATTAATTATCCACCACTTTGATCAATGGTGAAGACAATGCTTTGGCACCTGAGAAAATTTGTTATAGTGGAAATCAATGCTATACATTTTTAATAAATTGACCTGGAGTTGTGAAATAAGAAATACAAAAAAATATATATAGGCTTACGTTGTATACAAATGGAATGTAGGTGAAGGCCATACACCATGTAAATGTGCAATCATAAAGCTATTTAGCATTTTGGAGATTTGTACACCTTGTATATAAATAGAATGTAGCTACAATCTAAAATGGTTTGACTGGGATATAGCTACATAGAAGGGAAATGTGAACTTTGGTGAGGAAAACATGTTTTATTGGTAAGCAATATGTAAATTACGAAATTTAAACAATTCTATAATTTATAAGGGAAATATATGTAATACCACAATTACAGTTACCTACAAAAAATGATAAGGAAGTGAATTTAGAGATGGCAGAGATTCTATATGCAGCGAAATGAAGAGGAAAGAAGAAGCAATACACTTACCATAAAGAATAGCAACATTTCATGATGATGGAAATGAACAATATTGTTGGAGACGATCATCTTGTTTGATTTATAGTGCACTCTAATTGTTGGTATGTATCCTACAGTATCTAGCAAAATACAAATATGGATCTACACGTAATCCTAAACAACCCATTTCAAGTGAGGAATTCAGTTGTGCACATAGCAAATATAAAATGGAATAGAACAAAATGAGGCTTGCTCTCTACCCTGTCATATTGGGTGTCCACCACTCTAATGAATGGAAAAATCAATGTTCCTTATTAGACTTCATATATAGTCTATCATTCAAATAATTGCTTTTTGAGGATGAAAGGAATAATAACATAGATACATATTTGCACATAGGGAAACTAAAATAAAATGAAATGCAACAAAGGAAAGCCTCCTGCCCATGGTAACAAATTCGGCCATGGACCATCAAAGGTTGGTACACATATATACCAATAAGTAGTCTTCAAACATATGAATCTTTCCTACATTTAATCTCAGAAAGACAGAGATGTGTACATAGGAAATATAAAATCAAACAAAATGTGCACGTTTGGATGTATGCCACAACAGATGCAAAGAAGATTGATGCATGCTAGCACTTTTTTGGTACAATAAACTATATTTTTAGTGTTATATGGAATATTGATGCCATGATTGTTCACAGTGGTGGAAAATGCATCTACCCTATGTACAGGTATGTATGTATGTCATAGTAGATGCAAACACCATTGATACATAGTGATCCCTATGTCTACTTTATGGGACATTCTTGGAATGATAAATTGTATTTTCAAGTGTTATATACAAGATTCATGCCTACAAGAAATGGGAAAATAATTATCACAACCGAAACATGTGTAGAGATTTTACAACCATTACCCCATGCAAAGAACATAAGTAACATCCAACTAGCTTCACATAAGCTAAAAAATGCTTGTTCAGACTTGTATCTTAGCATTAATTGTTGTATGATTTCCATGTAGTTGTCATGGTTGTAAGTAATAACTTCTTTTAAATCCTTGGAAAACATAGTGAATGCTTGCACAAACCCCAAATGAAACAATATTGCAAAGGGTTTTTTCGATATACTCCCCTTGTCACTTGCTTCAAACACATATCTCCCCGCTAGCTTCTGTGCAAAATAGTTGGGGAAAAATTATCACAGGTGACACTTTTCTTTTGCTTTTGTAACAATCACTCCATGTAAAAGACACAAAATAACCTCCAACCATTTTCGCAGAAGTTGAACAATGCTTGATCGAACTTGTACCTATCAGGAATTACATAGACATTTGCTATGTTTCTCGAGGTTTTAAACATATGTGGGAAAATGTGATTTGAAACATGTTGTGGATTATTCCCCCCTTTTTTTTGGCAAAAATAACTTGAAAATCCTAAACCCGAGCTAATTACTTGGTAGAAGAATATGTACCATATGTTTTAGTTGAGAAAAGAAATTTCAATAAACGCATGATGTGGGTCTAAAACAATAAAATTGAAGGCTACATTCAATAGGAAGTAGCAATAAATTTCTATGCAGAAGTTTAAGTATAGAGATAAAAAAATAGCAACTACCCTATGAAAAGAATAAACATAGAAAGGAGTATATATAAATGTTCTCTCCATCTGAGCTTACATACATACATAACTAGACACAACGGTGAATATTGGTTGCGAAGTGGCAAAGATGGGTGTGAAATTATATGTACCGATTTTCCTATCTGCGTGACTGTTGATACCAATATTGTTTCATCTATGCATTTCATTCTATGGTGATGATTGTAATTCTTTAGCTTAAGCTATATTGTTTCATTTATGGTCAACACACTTTTGTAATGCTTTTGCAACCATCACCCCATGCAAAAAACACAAAATAACCTCCAACCACCTTCACAGAAATTCCATAGCTGATGATCGCACTTGCACCTTCATAGAAGCTTGCCCTCACTAAAAAATTTCTTGGAGAACAAGGAAAACGCAAAGAATGACACCCAACAATGCACTATCAAATATTGCACAGACATTTGCTATGTTTTTAGAGGATTTTATAGGCAAGTGTTACAACCATTACCACTAGTGTGTTGCAATCCATCACCACAAAACTGAGGCCATAAATAAAACAACATTAGTTGCAACAATGGCCCAAATGGAAAAACCCACAAAACAAAAAAAGAATCACACTAACATATAGCAATAGAATGAGAGCCAACAATTCCTTAACAAAAATTTCGTAGGTATTTGCTATGTTCCCCAAGGTTTTAAATGGTAGGTGTTATTACAACCAATAAACAAAGGGAGAAGTATATGTTGCTTACAACTAATTTGACATACATTCATATCTACACACGTAGAAAAGAAAATGATATGGAACTGAAGAAGTACATACTTTTATATGGCAATATATTTCGAAGCAACAGATTCCTATCTATGCATTAGATGCATGAAATTGATAAAG
The DNA here is from genome assembly GCA_007258455.2 of Sequoia sempervirens. Taxonomy (NCBI): domain Eukaryota; kingdom Viridiplantae; phylum Streptophyta; class Pinopsida; order Cupressales; family Cupressaceae; genus Sequoia; species Sequoia sempervirens. The sequence continues at coordinate 15,594 of VDFB02065945.1, forward strand.
ATGCAGGTGGAAAACAAAATGTACACCGATATATATGAATGCGGAGGTAGATGCAAATATATATGCATTGTTGATTGTTGTCAAGCAGCTTTAGAACTGGTAAGGATGACAAAACTTCCATCCAAAGTTCACACATATAGCCTATCGGGTAAAAGTTTCCATATAGAGGCAATTGTTGCAAAGCAATAAAGATTATTTTATTTATCGTTTCCATATAGGGGTGATTGTTGCAAAGCAATAAAAACAAACCAATAACAACATTTTTTCATATATGCATTCCATAGACTGGCAATGGCCACAATAATATTTAGAGTTCTAAAGTTACCAAAGCAATTGAATAGTTTATGTTACTTTCCATAGGGCATTGTTGACTATTGTTTTATAGCTTTAGCTATTATGAAAATTGTGAGCCACCATAGTGATGACTATTTCTACAAATGACATACATACATATTCACACCGAAAGTTGTCAATACATGTGAAAGAAATATAGATAAGTTTAAATGCACATATATGTGTATGTTTCCTGCGTAGAGGAAACCAACATCACTTGGCACAACTTGCCATGGAAACATTGTTTCATGTATGTGCTACATATATTGGCAATGGTTGCAATAATACCATGCATTTAAAACTTACCAAAGTAATTGAGTAGTTTATGGTATTTTCAATAAGGCATTGTTCAGTGTTGGGTTGTAGATTGAGCTGGACAACATACACAACAAACATTATAGCCAAGAGCCATATGATATCCATATCCAACATGACATTATTATTAGACATCACAAAGTAGTAGGGAGAATATTTGAGAAGCATTAGATGCATACACACTCACATATACAAATAAATCATAGACACATATATCTACATAGAACTCTGTCAAGATATTGTATGCACTATGAACATTGAAAACAAGATCAGAACAACATTCTATTTAAAGAAACTCACAAATACATCTAAATATTAAATTTTGCATGCATATACACATACATATCGATTATAGACACATATATCTACACACATCTGTATCAAAAAGTTGTATCCACTAAGAAATTTGAATTACATGCATGTATATTTATGAATATGCATACAACCATGTCCACAAGTATATATATGAACAATTGTAAATACTGATACATCTCTTAAATAGGACAACATAACTATATAAACAAACAACATAAAATAAAATTAGAAATATAAAATTAAAATGGAACAAAATTATAAGCAAGGGTATGTGAGGATCATCATGCAAAAAGCAGACCCTTAAGTGGCAAAATATTGAGGAAAAATCGATTATTGGGTAACAGCGTAAATATTTGAATAAGTTATCTATATTATTTCAAAATATGTAATAATAGAATCTATAGAAAATTAAATGCATTTCCTAAAATACTAGGTTTATTTAAAAAAAATAAAAATCTAATTGGCAAAAATTTGAAATTTCAATGTAGTAGTACTTAAATTTTAGGGAAAAAATAAAGTAGGTGTCTATCTAACCACCCTAACCATAATCAAATGATTATAATTTTTCTAAGATTTTATATATAAGTAGAAGACTCATGTCTGGATCTTGATGCATTATTTTTTGTAATTTTTTTCCAAATAAATAATTAATTATGAATTTTTATTACAAATTTTAGAAAATATAAAACTCGTATAATAAACCACATAACTTGGTCAAAATTCATGAAATTTATTTTTCTTTTTAATCCTATAGTATATGAAGCATAGAATGTAGCGCATGTTTGATTCAAAAAATAGCAATCACCGTTGAAAGTTATAGATGTTTTTCAAGTAACCTATTGATCGGGACTTTGGTCATAATTCTAATAGAAAATGAATAATAATTATTTATTAAATTCAAATTAAATCATAATTTATATTTTTGGAAAGCTGAGAATCTCCTCTAAAAACCCTTTTCGTTTCATTAATTTTGGGTGAAAAAAAAGTCATCAGCCACATACCCCCATAATATTGCCACTTTTTGGCGCACCATGATCCTGCACATACCCGCAACATAAAGAATAGAAAAGAAAACAAGTGTATCTTTTTTTCTTAAACATTATAAGTTATACTTCATTGTCTTAAAATATAACCAATTAAATGAACAACAAAGCAATAGCAGTAGAAAGGAAAGGTCTTCTGATGTGACAAGCACTGCAAAGGAAGAAAAAAAGAAATAAATTTCTAGTCAATAAAAACTATCAGAAATATCCAAAGTCACAATTAGGCATGTTTGTTTTGGCATTCAAGGAAGTATGACAACTATCTCTGGAGACTCTTGCATAGCAGGGGAAATAGTAGGCAAATCTGACAGTAACAACTTGCACTCAACTTCAAAGTTAATCCTTGCAACTTTCACTATTATTGTTTTAAGCCTTGTTTCTGAATTATAGGTCCGATTTTTAATAAGAATAGTGAAAACAAATGAGGTTTAGGTGAAAACATTGATAATAGACTCAACAATCATTGCAAAGGAAGACTCATATATGCAACATGTAAAGTTGTTTTGCTGACATCTGCAATAAGCTTGTTGCAGCCTCATCAAAAGCAGTAGCCCAAATCTCGCTTGTGTGGTCTTCCATTTTTAGCTGCAATAAATATCGTTGTATGGAATTTAGGGAAAAACCATGCATTTTGCTCAGATTGTTCACACTTTTCCTTGCATTGTCTGCCATTGGCCTACAACAGACATGCAACGTAATTGAATGCATCCATTTTTATATATTTTACTATTGCCTTGACAGTAGCTTGCAAAGTTTCTGGCAAGCCAAGGTAGTGATCCAAGATATATGCAATAGTGACTCTCCCATTTTCCAAAGCAACCTTTCGAGGAATTGTCTGAGGTGGCTCAACAATAGGTGGATCAATATGTCTTCATTGGATCAAGGGTTGTGCTTTTGGTATGTCAGTATTTATATATAGAAGAGTCCATGCAGCTGTGTTCAAAACCGGTCCATTGAAGTACCCAACACATATTTTTAACAACAAGGATGAGAGTTGAACTAGGGGTGTACAACTGTTTCAACTCATCACCCTTTGCTTCCCAATTTGAGCTCCACAAATTAACATCAATTGAAAAGGATGACAAATCATTAAGTTTAACAGTCCTCTGAATTATTTGGGACTAATCCTTTCTTTGTATAGTCGATACCATTCCTACATGCATCACAATTCCAATAATATCAATCAAACTGTTATTGGTGCAATTTACAATTTCATTTATTGGGATGAATTTATGTAATGTCTCGTCGCACAAACCCCAAAGGAACAAATAAAAAATGCAAAAAAAAATTCTTTCAAAAAGAACATAAGAAGTGTACTTAAGTATTCCAACATAACAATGTTCTAAGTTGTACAAATAATTCCCTTGGGGTACACAAGGTGACATTACCAAACTAACCCATAACAAGATAATAGATTAAACATTAAATGTACAATTATGTATCCATTCATTCACATAACACCATTTAAAAACATCCATTAACGTTAACCACATTAATAAGAGTACTCCAAATAAAACCATACATGCAAATCACAAATAAATTAATCATGAAGATATTAAGTATATATATTTCCACAGATATAACATAACATGATCAGTATTTACAAATGGTAGCTCATGAATGATTACATGATATGAATATACATTACATCAGTTTGATAGTACACCGTAATGAACACATATACAAAATTACATCAAAGTCTTCCCAACACACGTCGGAGTGATACATCAATAAATGAAATACATCTGGTAACATATGAATCCTCGATCAACAACATCTGCAAAACTCTGCACTTAATGGTACAATTGCATCTAAAAGGGAACCCAACGAGGTGCGTAGCATGTTCCACACAACCACCCCATGATGGGAGTAAACAAGGAAGGATCCCCGACCAAACTGTACCTCCAAATAGTAACACAAGACTAACTCTAGACAAGATAATATAATATCAAAAGACCACATAGAAAACTAAACAATGATAAATCACCAAAAGCCATAATAATAGACCACTTCCAGAGGATTTCAATAAAAACAACTCAAAAAGGAATGCTAGAGGAGAGTGTCATCGCATGGCTTCACATGGATTATCCAGACAACCTATCACAAGGTGCCACCTCCATCTATGGTTCTCCTGACAGCCTATCTCAAGCCACCACTCCATAGGGTTACTCATGCGGAATCGTTAACCTCTCGTGAGGACGAGGCAATGATCATGCCAACCACAGCCTTCTCGGCTCACCTTTAACTTCTATGATAGCACTAACAGGCGGACAAGGCATTCATAATTATCTTGATTATTGTTTACCTACCCACCCCCTAATTAATTACTTAGGTTATCACTGATTACTCTAACTCTACGTGGGTTACCCTGACAACCCCTTTGTGCATTGGCCCCCACTTAGAACCACTCTCCCTAGACACCCAAAACATAATATATCCAACACAAAAGGATTGTACCAACAAGAATTACTAAACCAATAACTGGAATATCCATGAGGCAAAACCATCTCACCAAAATCATATGAATAACATTCCCAAAATGGTACAATCCAAGTGTAAATTAAAATCACAACCATAGTCAAAACATAGGCCAAATTTCATAATACGATATCAAAAATAAACATCAATACCCCCACCTCTGGAAGTTCCTAATCAACAACTTAAGTTCCTATAACAGGATAAACTAACTCTAGGGTTTCCCACATGACATAAACCTCAAATAAGAGAAAGCCACAATTGATTAAACGAATGATCTCGAGAGAAAACAATTACATAAAACAATGTCATAAATCTCATTTTAATACACAAGTTTCGCCAATTAAATAAATCAATTACTTGAGAAAATCCAATTCAATTCAAAGCACATAATTTATTTCTAATTTACACATTTACATTATAACATTGCAATTTTCTTAAAATTATCATATTAAATTCATATACGGAGCATATCAAATCTGCTATATATATATATAATAAAGCATATATATAAAAATCATTTTGTAAAACATATTATAAAATTAATGAAATATTATATTGTAAAATTACATCTATATATATATAATATATAAATAAAATCATACATAAAAGAAAATGTGTTTAATAAAAATGAATTTAATTTAAAAAAAAAACATAACACCGACTATTTGCCACCCACCCCTGCAGCCTATGGTACTTACCACAGTGTGTGGGGGGGCCGCAACCCCCACACAGTTGCGTATAATAGCCTTGGCTTCCGTGCGTAGCCGGTGGTGGTTGTGAACCACCAACCATGAGCTGTGGGGTGGTACGGACCTGGGCCAACCACTCCCCCCAAAAAAATAAAATATATATATATATTTTTTTTATAATATAAATTGTTTTATATATTAAATCTCATTTCCAGAGAGTTACAAATTCCAAAACTCAGAAACATAGAAATTCATATACTTTAAAACACCTAGAATTTTCATAATAAATATGTATATATGTATTTTTATATACAATTCAATTTTTATAAATATATAGACTTATGTAAATATATATATATACAGACAAGTATATATATATATATATAAATATGTATATATTTAGCCATAATTAGCAATTAAATAAAATAAACAATCTGTTCTATATCAGACACAAATAAATATGGGCATGCAAATTCAACATAATAACAAAATGATTTTCTTTCCAAACAATAATTTCTTAACCAAATTTTATTGATGAACTACAAAAGATTTAACTATAGTTTTCAATAGAAAAATTCAAAGGTTTAACAACACAAATTTTCAATCACAGAAAACCTCTTTTAAAACATAGAGAAATTAATTTTCAAACATGGCAGACAAAATTTTGTTCACAAAATATTAAATCTAAAGAAATAATAATGTAAAAGAACCTGGAGTCCTTCGTTCGATGTAGAATCCAAACACAATAGCCTTCTTCCTTTTTCGAAAGTAGAATCCCCTCTGCAGCTTCTTCTCAATTTCCTTCCTTCAGCTAACTTCTGAATCAATCCTTCTTTTCTTACAGAACAATTTTTACCATGAAGCACAAAAAAAACTATTTATTTTTTCTTTTTTCAGACCAAAAACCAGAAAACCCTTATGTGTGTAAAACTCCCTCACAATTAAAATAAAATTAAAATAAATAAAGCTCTTCTTCTTTTTCCTCTAAAATCCTCCACATTCATTGGCTCTTTTCTTGCTTTTTAAAAGCACACACTTATCTCACAAATTTTATTTAAAAAATCATTATTTTCACATGATATTATCCTCACAAGATATTCTCTTCTGATTTTCTAATTTAATATCTGGAAAAAGATAATATATAATTATCACCATCATTATTTATTTAAATTAATTACTTACACTGTTAATTAATTAAATAACTTTTAATTTACAATATTTAAATTCCAAATTACAATTACCCACAATTAATCAAATGTATCCCCAAAATATCACTAATTTATCCCACATAAAATAAAGATAAATTAAATGACAACGACCATAATTAAGATAAATAAACAACAATAATATAGAGACAAGGATGAAGCCAAAACCATGACACAATAAGACTCACAATGGGATGACGGACTTGAGATGGGGACACTTCCTTATCAACTCCCTTTTTCAACATTGTACCCGTTGGGTTAATTTAATGCTCGCCCTATCTTGCCGAAGCAAGTGGAATCGAGAATTTTATTCTTGCAATTCCTGCATACATACAAATGTCAAGTAACATGTAAATCTCCATTGCAGACACACTGTGAAAGGAAATCGTGGGGTAGCAGGGCACTGACAAGTGAGTGATGCTACTCCGTCCTTTCACCAAGACTCACTAAAGACACATCAGAAAACATAGCATCATAGAATCACAACATCGTCACATATAATATTAAAGAAAACCATAGCATAATCAAATAGTCTAACCACCACATAAAGTATCATAAATCATCATAATAATGTCAAGTGCAGCAAACCAACCAAACTAAGAATCGACACACAACCAAGTTGGTGCACTAATCACCATCACAAACCAAGTATCAAACCAACACATAAGAGTATCAAAGAGTCTCAAAGAGTATCAGCAACAAGGGGGTTTTACATCCTCCCCCCTAGAACATGGCTTACTCCTGGAAGCCAGTAAATAAATATGGGTAAGCCTCTTTAATATAGGACACATCCTCCCATGTCACCGAAGTTTCGTCATTCGGGTCCCACTGAACCATCACCTGATCAATATATGTGCCCCTGAGGGTGAGTCTCCGATGTTGTAACACAACCATGGGCTCGAGAGCTAGCTACCTATCCTTGACTTGTAGAGCATTCCAATCAAGTACGTGAGTAACATTAGGATAATATGGTCTAAGGACTGAAACATGAAAAACATCATGAATCCGCGACAAACTAGGTGGCAAGGATAGGTGGTAGGCAACAGCTCCAATCCTTTCTAACACCTCAAATGCCCCTACAAAGCGGGGCACAAGCTTAGAACCCTTTCCATAATGAATAGGGCTCTTCCGCGGACGTACTCGAAGAAACACCCGATCACCAAATGCAAACTCCTGATCAACTCTATGTGCATTAGCGTACTACTTTTGTCTATCTTGAGCTGCTACAAGATGCTCTCGGATGGGAGTTACTTGTTCCATCTCGAAGCATTTTGGGTCCAAGGATAACCCTGTCCTCTAACTAATCCCAGCTCAAAGGGGTACGACAAGGATGACCATATGAAGCCTGAAAAGGAGCCATGCTAATCGAACTATGGTAACCATTATTATAGGAAAACTTGACTAAGTTCCCAACATAATTGTTGGTCCATGACATACATGTGGAGCATATCCTCAAGCACCTGATTTACTCTCTCATTCTGACCATTTGTCTCAAGATGGTAGGCAGAACTAAAGTTCAATTGAGTCCCTAAGGACCCCTACAAAGATGTCCATAACACGGATGTGAATACTAGATCTCTATCAGAAATGATTCTTCGTGGTATCCCATGCAATTGAACAATGTCTTCCATGAACACCCTAGCCACCACAAAAGTAGTATAGGAAGACCGGAAAGGAGAGAAATGGGCTACCTTGGTCAATTTGTCCACAGTGACCATGATAGCGTCATGTCGCCTAGAAGACATAAGCAAGCCGACTATGAAATCCATAGAGATAATGTCCCACTTCCATTCTGGAACAAGATGAGGCTGCAAAAAACCTGCTGGATGATGATGCTCCACCTTAACCCTCTAAAATTCTAGACATCTAGCCACAAAATCGGTGATATCACTCTTCAATCCTACCCAAAAATACAGTGAGTGTAGATCTGCATACATTTTCTTAACTCCAGGATGTGTCGAATAAGGTGCCCGATGGGCTTCAGTCAAGATTAGGGTACGAAGACCCTCTACAGGAGGTACATACATTCGTCCTACATAGTACAAGACACCATCAGAATCCAATGAGTATCCGACAAATTTTCCTTCTAGAGTTCTACCCAACTCAATTTCAGATTTCACCTCTTGATACCAATTGTCTAAGGAGAGAACGATGAGGATTTGACTCCTCAAATAAACCTCAAGAGCCACTGCAAAAATATCATGTCTACGTCAGCTCAAAGCATCTGCCACCACATTCTCTTTGCCCTGGATATACTTAACCTCAAAATCATATTCGCACAAGAATTCCATCCACCTTCTCTATCTTGCATTCAGGTTGGGCTGCGTGAAGATGTATTGCAGACTACGATGATCCGTATGCAACTCGAACCGATGCCCTAAAATGAAATGTCTCCACCTTACCATAACATGAACCACAATGGCCAACTCAAGATCATGTGTGGGATAGTTTAGTTCATGATCCTTAAGTTTTCGGGATTCATACGTAATCACTCGCCCTTCTTGCATCAAAACGACCCCTAAGCCTTCCAAGGAAGCATCTGTACATACAACAAATGCCCCCGTAGGATCCGGTACTGCCAAAATTGGTGCACTGGTCAGCTTTTCCTTAAGAGTTTGGAATGCTAACTGACATTGATTTGACCAAAGAAATTTCCTCTTCTTCCTCTAAAGAGAGGTAATAGGATGTGCAATCCTAGAAAAACCTTGGACAAACCACCAATAATAGCCTACTAGTCCCATGAAACTGTGAATTTCTGAGACATTCATAGGTGCGGGCCAATCCACAATAGCCTGAATCTTCGCAGGATCCACAAAGATTCCCTCACCTGAAATGACATGACCCAAATATTGAACTTTAGTCTTAAAATTCACTTTGCGAGGGTTTTCATACAGCTAGTTGTCCTTAATATCATGTCGGTGTGAAATGTTATTTTATGAATATCAGGTTCCACAATCCACAACTGATGATACCCTAATTTGAGATCAATCTTAGAAAATATCTTCGCTCCTTTTATCTGATCGAAAAGATCATCAATACTAGGCAAGGGATATCAGTTATTCACCGTTACTTTGTTCAACTGCATGTAATCAATACACAGATAGAGAGAACCATCCTTCTTCTTTACAAATATTATGGGTGCTCCCCAAGGGGAAACACTTGGGAAAATAAACCCCTTAGCCAACAGCTCCTCCAATTGCAAACAGAGTTCTTGACGCTCTTGCATTGTCATTTTGGTATGGAGCCTGAGATATAGGCTCAGCTCCTGGTACTGGATCAATTCTGAAATCTACATCTCGCTTTGGCAGCATACCTGGTATCTCGCTCGAAAAAACATCAAAAAACCCCTTAAGGAGAGGGTAATCATTAAATGACACCCCTCGACTATCCTCTGAATCAAGATCACTCACAGTAATTGCAAAAAGCTGACAACCCTGTAGGAAAAACCTCTTAAGTTGCATAGCAGAGATCATTCGCAATGATATGGGCCTTTGAATACCCACGATCTCCATCTCCTTTCTGGAATCATTGACGCACCACACTGATTTATGATGATAGTCTATCATGGCATGGTGTGCACTCAACCAATCCATTCCCAAGACTACATCATACGAGCCAAGTGGTAGGATCCAAAGATCCACCTTAGTTTTCAATGCCCCTACATCTAGACTACAACCCTGAACAAGCTTCTCTACAAGAACCTTTGACCCTGAGGCCTGTTCAACCTACCATTTTATGCCTTGGCTAGATGCCACCAAGCTACATCGCTCTACTACTGAAGGAGATATAAAAGAGTCATATGCACCAAAATAAAAAAGTATGGAAATACTAGTATCATGCAAAACACCTGATGTCTGGATCACAGTGCCCTGTTATTCTGCTTGATGATTCTCCACTGTCGCAAATAGCTGATGTGCTCTACCTGTATCGCCCACTGTTGGCTTAGAAGTAGCTGGTCTCTGGCTAAAACCTGTAGTACTCATTTGTGGACACTGCCTGACAATATGTCCCTGTTGCCCACATGAGAAATAGCTTGTGCCTCGCCCAAATCTTCTAACACCAGATGATGCAATTGACTGCTGAAGACTGCCTCATGAAGGTGTCGACTGTGTGCTTTGTGTAGGCTGCACAAAATGGTCTGGTCTATTACACTGCCAAATTCGGTTCCTCCTATTCTGAGATCTATCAATCTATTGAGATTGTGGTTTGTTCTGTTTGGGCTATGACTGTTGCTGCTACTGCTGACCACCCTTATAGGGTGCCTAAAAAGTCCTGGAAGACCCTGTAGCTTGAGGCTGTCCACCTCTAGAACCAAAACCTGATGTTGGAACACTGCTAATCTGAACTCCAGTATGTCCACCCAATGCCATTACCAAATTTTCTTCTACTAGACGAGCCTTCTCAACCGCTACCTCCATTGTCTTTGGCTCGAATACTCTAACTCCACCACTGATTTAGGCGTTTAAGCCTTGAACAAAATGTTGAACCAACATTCCCTCATCATGACTGATTCCTGCATATTGCTTCAATTCATAGAATTTTCGCTCATATTGTTCAACAGACATCGACATCTGCTTAAGGTCATGAAACTCATCTGCCCTGCATTGCCTCCAATGATCTGAAAGGAAGTGAGCCCTAAACCTATCCAAAAATAACTCCCATGTGACCATGCTGATATCCAGATGTAACTTTTTCTCTTCTAGCCACCACCAAGTGGATGTGAAGCCTCTCAAATGCATGACTACGCACCGAGCTTTGGTATTGTTACCATAGGAGTGCATCGCAAAGCATCGATCAAAATCAATTAACCATGTATCTACTTCCAGACCTCCTCCAAAACCATCAAATGTAGGCAGGTGATCTCTCATCAAGTCTTTCATATGACCAGCTATCACTGCATCTTGATCTGCCATTACTTCCCTTCGCCTTAGCGACCTTTCCCTTTCTCTCTCGACCTATGGCTCCTCCACCGGCCTGGGTCCCAACCGATCAAGAATCTCCCCCAGAAGGTGCTACAACTGTCCATCTAAATTAGGTTGTCCCGAGTTCTGACCACCACCTTACGGATTGTGTTGAGGACTCTATCGTTCCTCGTGCTCTGAGTCGTGGGAACTCGGTGGTGATGGACTTTGGCAGTTGGCTCTATGGCAACCACGTTGGCCTCTTCCTCGGCCATGACCTCTACCTCGAGGCATGTTCCTACACAAAAATTAGAGTTATGTAAGATCAAGAGTTAATGCAAAGGTTTCCTAACGAACACAAATTACCTAGAGAACCCAGCGTTAGCAACCTTGGCTCTGATACCAAATTGTAATGCCCTGTTGCGCAAACCCCAAATCAACATTTATAAAAAATGCAACAATTTTTTTTTTTTAAAAGAACATAAGAAGTGTACTTAAGTATTCCAACATAACAATGTTCTAAGTTGCACAACTAATTCCCTTGGGGTGCATGAGGTGACATTACCAAACTAACCCATAACAAGATAATAGATTAAACATTAAATGTACAATTATGTATCCATGCATTCACATAACACCATTTAAAAGCATCCATTAATGTTAACCACATTAATAAAAGTTATCCAAATAAAACCATACATTCAAATCACAAATAAATTAATCATGAAGATATTAAGTATATATATTTCCACAGATACAACATAACATGATCAGTATTTACAAATGGTAGCTCACGAATGATTACATGGTATGAATATACATTACATCAGTCTGATAGTACAACATAATGAACACATGCAAAATTACATCAAAGTCTTCCCAACACACGTGGGAGTGATACATCAATAAATGAAATACATCTAGTAACATATGAATCCTGGATCAAC
>VDFB02065946.1:0-12989 GCA_007258455.2 Sequoia sempervirens
ATATTGTACTTCTCAATTATGGGTATAATAGATTCAGGAATTCCTCCATATCAGGATTGAATCTGGCACCAACAATATCAGCATATTCTTCAAAAGTATCCTGATCAAAACTTATACGAGTGATGAAACCAAATTTTAGTCCTTTTAATAAATTCATCTTACTTTGTTTTGACTAGTTCATACCAAACAACCCTTTGATGTGGATATGGATAGAATTTTTTCCACACCAATACTTGATTGGAGCTCTTGCTAAACCAAAGGATTCTTTGAATTCTTCTTCTTCATCTAAATCTACTAATCCTTGGTCATGATGATAGTGAATTAAATTTTGCATATTTCGAAGCCATTTATTCAAGAAATATGATTCCAGCAAAATAATAATTATTTCTTTGGGAAGAGTAGGAAGAGTGATTAAGTTTCCATTACCATAATTTACCATATACATGGCAACACCATCTGGTCTATACCAATCTGGAGAATTAAACTCAAGATTAGTATATATGGAACCTGCAAGTTCTCTGGTCAGGGCGTCAGCTAGTGGATTATTCTCTCCTTTTATCCATTCAATGTCAAAATCATAGCTGAGGAACTCGAAATACCATCTAGCAATTCGACCTTGAGCAATATCTTTGTTCGGCTTCTTCTTGAGTAGGCTTCTCATGGCTTGACTGTCAGTTTTCACAGTGAATTTTACTGGCTTCAGGAAGATCTTGAACTTTTCTATTCCTTTTTTGACTGCCAGTATTTCTTTCTCATAAATATGATATCTGCTTTATGTATCTATGAAAGTACCAGAACGATATACACAAATATTTTGCTTTCCATTTCCTTCTTCCTGTATTAGCACAGCAGACCAGGTGTTATCAAAAGCATCAGTGTACAGAAATAAAGGTAAGTCAGAAGCAGGAGTCTGTAGAGCAGGCAAATGTTGACATTTTGCTTTAATTCTTTGAACTGCTTATGTTGCTTCTAAAGAACATCCTTCTTTCTTTTCTTTTAGATGAGATTGAATAATTCGGCGATCTTCAGCTAAGCCTTTATAGAAAGGGGAAACATAATTCAGACATCCCAAAAATCTCTGAATTTGCTTTTTATCCTGAAGAAAGTCAGGGAATTCCTGAATTCGCTGTAAGATATGTGGCTGAAGTTGAACTTGGCCATTATTCAGGTGTAAGCCAATAAAATAAATTTGGATTTGTCCAATCACCATCTTTTTAGCTGTTAAACATATCCCATGTTTTCTAATGGCTGCATAGAGTTCTTTAAGATGCTGCAAATGATCAGTAACTGAATCAGAGAAGATAAGAATATCATCAATATAAATAGCACAAAAGTCTTTCAGATGCCTTAGTGCCTGATCCATGCCTCTTTGGAAATATGCAGGAGCTGAACACAAGCCGAAAGGCATGACATTCCATTCATGCAATCCTTGTGGGACTGAGAATGACGTCTTATATTTGTCTGATTCTTTTACCTTAATTTGCTAGAATCCTGATTTACAGTCAAACTTTGAAAAAACCTTTTTAGTGGCAGCTCTTCTGATTAAATTAGTGCTAAATGGTATGGGATAGTTAAATGGAAGGATAATGTCATTAAGAGGCTTATAATTGATGCAAAGTCTCTTTTTCCCTCTTACCTGTTCTGCTCTCTTGTTGACTAGGAAAGCTGGGCATGCAAATGGACTTTTACTGGGACGGATGAAATGTCCGTTAAGTAATTCTTGCAACTGCTCGTCCATTTCTTTTGTTTCTTTTGGACTCATTAGATAGGTTGGCTCATGAGGTATGACTGATTGACACTCTGGCTGTATCTGTATTTCACATTCTTCATGATCCTGGGACCAAAACTGCAATGGGTTCATGCTGCAACAATCTATTTCAAATCTCTGTTTAATTTCATTGAACACATCAAGAGGTTTCTCTGCTAGTTCTTTTACTGACTCTTTCTGTTTCTTTTTCCCGCTATGTTCAAACTTATGGTTCACAATTTTAAGTGCAGGAATCTCAATCTGTCCATCTTCGTGTCTTAAAGAAATCTTATGTTTCCAAAACTAGAGTGGCTCATATTTTGTTAGAAACAAAAATCCCAATAAAACATCATCTTCTAGATCATTATACTCAATGAAATCAGTGATGAAAATTTTACCCATAATTTCTATGTGGACATTTTGTGCATACCTGCCCATCTAAATCCTTTCTTCATTAATTGCATAACTATGTGGAAGATCAGGTCGTTCTTTCCATAATTATGTAAGAATAGCATTGGTTTTTGCCAATGATCTAGAGGAACCTGTATCTACAAATGCATCCAATGGAATTTTCTTATATCCGTGAAAACATAAATTAATTTTGATATAGTTACCATTGTTTGCAAGCAATAGAGAGCAAGATTTGTCATTTGTTCTTTCAATAAGACTATTGTAGGTGCTGCTAGCTTCTGATTCTTCTTCTTGTGTTGCTTCTTTTTTAGACTCTTCTGCTTTGAATAGAATATCTTTGATTTCTCCCACTTTTGCAAAGAGATTCTGAATTTCTTTTTGTTGAGTTTTAAGCAATCGCTTTAAATCTGCAACATCATCCATTAGTAGATCAAATTTCTTAAGGATTGCAATAACATCAGTATCAGCATCAGAAATTTTGGATTTAGAAGAAGAGACTTTTTCTTTTCCTTTTCTCTGCCATGGAGGGATCTTGTATCCATGGTCCATTTCCTTTTCAACCCCTTTTGGGGTTTTTTTCTGTAATCTGAGTTGTTTTTCCACTTCAGCTTTATCTGATTCTAAGCTCTTTAATTTTTCTAGGTGGTGGTGGACAACTTTCTTTCTTTCGTCCTTTGTTCCTGCCATTTTGTAAGGATCTTTTGATTTTTCAATCTGTATTTTGACTTTTAGATCTTGCAAAGTGCTCTTAAGAAGTGAGGTTAGAAAATCCTCATCTAGGTCTGAGCTTTCTGATTCAGGGTCAGGAAAATTTGGCATATGTCTATGACGATCCTTTACATCTTTGAATTTTAACATGAAACTAGAATCAGGAACAACTTCAACTAATTCATATAGATCTTGTAATTCTGTAGCATTGCTACTATCAAAAACTTCCCATCCTGGGTTATCTTGTTCAAACATTGCATAAATCTTTGTGCCAAGATTTAATTTCTTAGGACAGTTAGTAGCATAATGAGGTCCTTTACAAATAAAGCATTTAATTCCTTTTGGGGCCTTATTATTTCTTTTCCTCAACAAGTATGGGGGTGTTCTATGAAACTTTCTTCTCTTGTAGGGGACTGCCCTATATTTCTTCTTGGATCCATACTTACCATGCTTGCTGCGTCTGAAGGTGTATTCTCCTTCATGATATTTGTTTCAAGAACACCTTCTGCATTTACATTTTCTACCACAACCTCCTTTTTTGAACAATTTTAATTGCTGGAAATCCCTGAGCTGATTGATGGGAGGAAGATCACAAAATTCTTTTAAATTACATGTGTAGTTATATTCTTCCTTATTGAGTTGGAGAGCACCCAACAGACATTGCTTTTCCAGCTTGTACCTAATCAATCTTTTTATTGTACGGAAACTTACATCATCAAGTTGTTTATGTTCTTTTCTGATTATATAGTCTTGTGCCCATGCACCTAAGCCACAGGGAAGAGAATTCAAATAATATTGATTTGTAGTTAGGTCATGCATTTTATTTGCTGCAACCATATAAGATTCAAACATGCAGTTGTATTCATCAAATTTAGCTAAATTCTTTAGCTTCATGGATTGCAAAATCTTATTGGCTTCTAGGGCTTGATTAAAGATATCATCACAGAAAAGATCTGTTAATAACCATTTGAATTCATCAAATCCAGCTTGAAATATATCATCTTTTCCCAAATTTTTGGGATCCACCAGAATTGGATCTGTTGATTGAGCAGGAATGGTTTTAGGCATTGGGCCTTGATCTGGCAAATTGTTCCACCAATTTCTCAATTTTCCAGACATAAGTCTTATAGCATAAAGAACTTTTGCGGGTTCTGTCCATGAACCACTTCTTTCAAAGAAATTTTCTAATGTATCAGTCCAGGTACAGATTGCTTCATAGGGGTTAACCAATTTATCAATGTTTAAAATATAACCACTAGATGCATAAGGTCGCGTCTGCTTAGGCTTGAGGTTCTCTGTGACTGGTTCTTGCATTTCAATATCCATTGTTAACTTCTTCAATGCTTCCCATGGTTCTTTTTCTTCTATTTGCTTATATTCAGAAAAATCTAAAACAATTTCCTCAAAGTCATTATTTACAGAGGAATCAGAGTCACTAGGATTTTCATAAACAAGTAAAGTATCTACATCAAAAGATTCAACAACAGATTATTTATTTGCATAACCAGGTTCATCCATGTAGACTGGTTCTTCTTGTTCTTGATCCACTCCCAATTCTGCAAGCGAATTTTTAAGTGGTTCTTCTTTATTGGCCAATGTATGTTCTTTGACTTTTGGCATGGGAACATGTGGATTTGGCTTATGAGAAAGTTGTTTGGAAGTTGAGGCTTTATCTTCCTCACTATGTAGGGGTTTTCCTCTTTGGATCAAAACCTTCTTTGGTTTGGGAGGTTCTACAATTTTTCCTTTTTTGTCTCTGCCTTCTTCTTCTGAACTATCCTTACCAGTTTGGGATACTCTTATTTTTTTTGTGAGCATCCTTACCTTTTCTAATTTCTTAGCAATAGAGTCTAAGAGATTCTTGTTTTCTAAGTCAGCAACTTTTCTGGAATTTTCATGTGTCTGCTGATCATTATAAATATGGGTAAGGTAGTTATCTTGATGCTGTTGTGCAGAAATAATAGCTTTCACACTGTTATGAACTT
The DNA here is from genome assembly GCA_007258455.2 of Sequoia sempervirens. Taxonomy (NCBI): domain Eukaryota; kingdom Viridiplantae; phylum Streptophyta; class Pinopsida; order Cupressales; family Cupressaceae; genus Sequoia; species Sequoia sempervirens. The sequence continues at coordinate 4,852 of VDFB02065946.1, forward strand.
GAATGACATCATAACTGACACTTGTAATGTCATTAGGTAGAGTAGAACAATAATGTTCAGCATTCTTGATAGAGGTGAAAATATTTTATTGATCTTCAGAAATAATTTCAATTTTATTTACAGCTTCTAAGTCTTGGCCACTACTAAATCTAATATCTACAACCATGCCATCTATGTTTTCTTGTGCAGAGATCATCCATTGTGCCATCCAATTTCTCTGGGCTTCAGAATTCTTTTGTTTCTTTCCCAATTCTATGTGAAGTCGTGCTTCATATCTTCCCCATAGTCTTCAGTCAGGATTGATAACTATAAACGTTTCAGGAGTAGGCCATCTACCTGGTTCATGTCCTATGATCTCCTATTCCTGATTGTTTAATTCCATCTTATATATAATCTTTTTCTTAGATCCAGCCCTTGGGAGTTTTTTCTTCGGCATCTTTTCTTTCATCATACAACTCTTCTCACCCATTTTTGTGATTTTAATGCCTTTTCCTTTCTGGTCATGTTTTTGTTCTGTTTTTGGAGTCAGGGCAAGCTTTTGACTGACCTGTCGGGCTAACCTATCCATAAGTTCAGGGTTACTGCTAAGATCACAGAGAGTTGCTAGAGATGCCTGGGAAGGATATGGATTTATAGATGGCTATTTGTATATGGGGAATTGACTAGATCCTATTGACTCTTCAGGATTGTAGTCAAGATAGGGCTTATGGGATGTGCTTGGGAAATTTCGTGACATGGAATAAGATCGGGTGAACATACTGGGTCATTCACTAGTCGAGGCTTCAAGCTGTGTAAACAATGTTTCATCAGGTAAAGCCTGGAGATCAATGCTAGCAAGCCTACGACTTTGTGTTCGGGGTTTTTCAGAGAACAAATTTTTTGAAGGGGTCGGAAGTTCTTGGAACTTGGGTTGTGACTGGTTTATAAGCTTTTCAATGACAGGGAACCCTATATCAAACCCAGTTGAATCAATGTGTCGACCAAAGTCATCCACATTTGTATTGGCTTCCGTGTAACTTACCCCGGCTGAAAATTTTGAAGGAGGAAAAACAGTATTCAATAATCTATAAACACACCTACCACCTACGGTAGCATACACAGAATCTGGTTGTAAAATGACGCCTTTGACTTGTAATAGGAGGCAAAATGCAGATTGGACATATTTATCATCAAGATTGATGGTGAAGTTTGGTCTAACAGACATGCGAGCATCTCCACCTTTTGATTCATCAGAAGATTTAACAAGGCGACCTCGGAATTGTCCTATGACAGCTTGATCCCAGATTCTACATCGAGTGTCTATTAGGCTAGCAAAGTATTCAGCGCCTATATCATAGTTGAAATGAGGATGTAGAATAATGTCAACTAAAGAAAAATGCACATGGAAGAAACCCTTTCCTTTCCATCGCTTGATGTCTTCAGGAAGTAAAAATGGCAAATAAACTGGACAAATACCAACACCAGAAACCCTAAGATTTATCTCTGATTGTCGCACATAATTCATCATTTTTGCCTTTATGCCTTTCTCAGGATATAAATCAGATATCTTAACATCTGGAAACTTAAAATTACCATATTCGTCTACGAGTTCTTCTTTATCTTGGAAGTGATTATGGATAACAGAAGAAAGAGAACTGCTTGCATGCATTGAGCGCTGACTAGCCATGATGGAGAAATGAGAACTTACTTGATTTCGCTATTCCTTTGGCTGCTACGTTTTCCGTCTTACTGCTCACTCTTCACACACCTGTCCTTTGGCTTCAACAAGAGATTTACGGTCTTACTGCAGGTCCACAGCTACTTGAGATAGCTAGTTTCGTTCAGAACCAGAGTTTCCATCAAATGACTGACAGAACTTAATGAAGCAAAATTTTTTCCAAAGTCCAGACCACGACCAAGACTATAACGATTATAACACAGACTATTTTGACAAAGATTCTGAAACCAGATGAACAATAAATACTTGAATATGTATCCTGGATTTGCATTTCAATGTCAGGCATTGTATTCATAAATAACAAAGGCAAAGAGACAAAGGAGACAAAAGATAAATAGGGAAAATTTGCACTGATAACTTAGGCCATTCACCCTTTGGCTCTGATACCAATTTGCGGAGTAACAACAACAGAAAAGACAAAGATTTCTATTATATCATGTGCAAGTTACATTCAACAAGCATTCAGATTCTGATCATCCAGATCGCACTAGGCGCAGGAGAGAGCATAAGTCTGAAATGCAAACTTATGGATCTATGCATAAGCATTCAGATTCTAATCATCCAGATCGCACTAGGCGCAGGAGAAAGCATAAGTCTGAAGTGCAACCTGATCCTGGAACTACGAAGAACGCTGAGAATGGCTTCCATCGGATCCTTTAAATGACATTGGAGAGAAAATATTTGTGTTTTTAGCTTCAACCTGCAAAGAATGATGAAGAATGGACGCCTAGGCTTTGATATATATCAATCTAAGGTTGAAGGATAAGTTAGGGCATCTATTCCTGATAGAGGAGTCAATTTTCTTGATTTGGGAGTTAAGTGGAACAATCTCCACCAATTTAGTACGCCTCGACATGAAAAAGTCTCCAAAATCCTAACTGGGAGTTGACTTTGGACGCCACCTTGGTAGTGTTGAAGATTTTCAACTTCTGCTTGATAGACAACCTCCATTTGATTACTAATTTCGACCGTCTAATTGATCTAAAGCCTTGCTAACATATCCACTGCGGAGTTGGATCAACTCTGAAGAGAGTTACTAGGGGCTACAAACCCTAAAAACTGAATCTGATGGTTCAAATTCTTAAGTGCCTTTTCCCAAAAGAGTGCATTTTTCACCAGACTTAGCCAATTTCTTGGATGCTTTTAGATTTTCTCAATTTGACCTCCCCTGCTTTGGTCTGCAATCACCGATGACTAACAATTCTCGTGAACGTGCTACGATATTGAATGGAAAACCAATTCAATTCCAGAAAGTATGACCGGTATTGCACATTTGGAAAGTTGATTCAAAGGGCTCACAAGTTTGGGCTCCCCTAGCCAGCAGGAGCGCTTTTGACCTTTTGAGCTATAATTTTCACTTTACAACCTTTCACGAACAGCTTCAGTTTGATCTTCATTGTCGAATGTTTGATTGTTCTATCAAATCTGCTGACAGAGTCATCACAGAGATTGATCAAAATGGAGGACTACCTGGAAGTTACGAAGCCTGAAGACTGCATTTGATTGCCCAAAAAGTTGGGCGCCTTTTTCTAGGAAGGTGCATTTTCTTAAACACTTAGTCAAATCTTCATGTTCTTCAACTCGCCTTCACTTTGAGCATTTCACACTTGATCTTCGTCTGCGAACGCTTGACAGGTCTCGTGAGCTTGCAATTGGATTCATCAGGAAGCTGAAAGGATGTTGAGAAGATGCCTTGAAGAAGACAGTTTCCGAAAACCACATCTGGTTGCCCAAAATGATGGGCGCCTCTGGCCAATAGGGGCGCTTTTACCTTGATGTACTCCAATTCATCCTCCGTTTTACGTGCCTGTTTGATCAACAACTGTTGTCGTTTGATATTTTCTCTGAGTTGGCTGTTGGATCCATCGCAAAGCTAGGTTGAATCCGAGGAGATCATTTGGAGATTGCCAATCCAAAGACTAGCATCTAATAGCTTTGTTTCTTGGGCACCCCTAGCCTACAGGGGCACTTTTTCCCTTATTTGACTGTCGTCTTTGATGACTTTCGCTTTCAACATCTTCTACCTTTGCCTTCGTTTGACAGTGTTTGATGAATCTAGCGAACTCACTTGACGATTCGTTGGAAAGCTAGCAAAATTCTAAAGAAGACAACCGGTTTCACAATTGTTAATAACTGCAGTTGGCCTCTTGAATCTATGGGCACCCCTGGCCAACAGGGGCACCTTTGGCTCCTAAGTTGGTCATTCTTTGATGATTTTGACCTCCTCGCACTTTGCGTTCACCGTCATGCTTGACTAGGTTGATCACCACTGTCGACGACACGATCGCATTCACTGTTGTGACTACTTTCATTGCTCTGTGCGTACGAGTGCTTGAAAAGTTCACCAAGGCATTGACTACGCAATATCTCTCTTGTAGCAAGGCGTGCATCTTCTAGACTTAGAACATTTTTAGCCAATTTCAACTTTTGAATTTCCCCTCCGTCGTGAAGCATCTTTTCAAACATCTTTCGCCATGGATTCTTCCTTGAAGCTTTTGAAGCTTAGATCTCAATACCTAGTACTGGCCATCTGCCATTGTTGGCCTCAGAGGTCCTATCTTTTCTCCTAAAAAGTGAAGTAGACCCACCAAAGTAAAACTTACTTTTTGGTGATTTTGACTTGACCAATGTGATCATGAAGTGAATTTGACCTATGAAAATCATTTTTTATTTTTGGAAAGGTCCTATTTTTTAGGGTTTTCCTAAAAACAGGGGTCTAAAACCCTAATTTTTAAAATTTCCAAATTTTGCAAGTATCCTCCTTGACATAAACCCACAAAAAGCCCATGTTTTGTTTGACCTAATTTCGACTTTTGACAACAATTAAACAAGATTTATACCATTTTTACCAAAATGCCTTATTGAAGCAAAAAATTTATTTTGGGTACAACACCTTTCAATGCTTGGTTATTTTTATACTTTAGTGTTGCAATTTCAAGGGCATGACAATGAAGAGAAGAGAGAGAAAACCTGATGTCAAAAATTAAATGGAAAAATTGGCATCAAAAAATGATGGATCATAATGAACTACAAAAGCTCTACTCTCTTAGAAAGGCAAGAGATTGATGGCTTCCTTTACCCGAGTTTTCATCTATAGGATTAAAAGGAAGTTTTGGCTTCCTTTACTTTAGGGCTAAGTTATTTGTTTGAGTTCGAGTTTGGGTTCGAGTTTGAGGGTTCGATTGGCGAGTCCAATCAAAAATATATACATATTTGAAGCAATAATTAAGTTCAAAATACACCACCATATTAATAGTCAAATAACATAGCAAAATACACCATCATATTAGTAGTCAAATATTAGTCAAACTCGAATGTCATGATATAGATAAAAGTTAAAAAATAATAATGTCAAGTGTCAACAATCAAACATCATTGATCAAATATCATATGAGTCATCAAAAATATCATCATCACCATCCATATTAGATAATGTATGTAGTGGTAAATTAGATGAACCACAAATAGTGCCATTGGCATTGGCACTACCACTACCACTCTCATGCTCACTAGTTGGCTCATAGTCATCGTCAACATCAAGTGCAACAAAGTGGGCAACAGAAGCATCCAAGTCAATACACTCTGGCTCGATATCCCACTTCCTTGTGTCCCCTTCTTTGTAGCCACTTTGTTTGTCTATAAGGAGCCACAAGTTTGAATGCACATGCACCAAGTCCTATGCCTTTTTTTATTGTAGCCTATTGTGTTTTATTGAGTGGATGAAGGAGCATGTGCTCCAATTTTTCTCAAATGAAGATGAACTAGCAACCTATTAAGGAAAAATTAGAGAGATAAGAGTTACAAAATTTTAAAAATTAAAATATAATTAAACTTGAAAGATTAAAGATTTTTTTTTAAAACTTCTTACGATAAAATTTTGATCGCAAGAGGTTGTAGGTACATGTATGATTGGCCATGGAAGTACCACCAACTACGAGCATCAACCATATATTTGTCTCAAAGAGCATCAAGACCATAATCATTGGAGCATGCAAAACCCATGAACTCAACCCTCACTGCATCCCATTTGTCATGATCGATGAATAGTCTTTGAAGTGCTGCCTTGTACCCTTGAACAACTTCAGCATATCTATATGGGGCAACTTTTGTGGTCACAGAAAGGAGTTGAGCACTATAATATTTAAGACTCAATGCAAAGGCAAGAAGATGCAGCAGAGTGGTCATTTTGTTTCATCTCTTTACAATGATTTTGTGTAGTTATTTGAAGAATTTGTTTTCAAAATATTGCTCCTTTGCATTTATGATGACTTTCATCTTCTCAATCATTGAGTCAATGCCATCATATAGCTCACTCAAACAAGGCCTATCCATATTGGTATAACAGATAATGCTCAAGATGGGTTCAGTAAATTGAGGAGATATTCAACACGATCCCACCAAATGTCATCTAGAATCATTTGCTTAACTTTTGCTGCCCTTGTAGTGCTAGATTGCTTCCATATGGACCAATTTGGGTTGATGACCATGTTAGAAAGTGCCTCACGAACCTTCACAAGTCGTCTCAACACAATTGTGTTAAGGGCAAAACAAGTCTCAGCAACTTGTTTAAAAAAAAAAATTTAATTACAAAAATTAAAATTAAAATAAAATTAAAAAGTTTACTAAAGTGATACATGTTTATTATTTAACTTACCTTCAATAGCTCCAATTTCAAGAATGTTCTAAATATGCCTTGTGGCATATGGTGGTTGGTGACAAACATTTGGATCTCTTTGGCATCAGCATACACCTATTTGATCCAATCAAATTTAGCGCCAATTTTTGTAGCATTAGGTTGAAGGAGTGGACAACACAAGGTGTCCAAAAATTGTGTGATAACGCTACTCAACCAATAACCCAACAGCCCTACAATTTTTGGTATTGTTTGTTATAACTTGCACAACATTTCGAGGGCCCACTTCATCAATGGCTTGACAAAGAATGTTAGCAATAAATGAACCATCATTCACCTATCCTTCACAATCCACTGCTCTAAAAAACATTGCCTCTTTAGCAATAGCATTGATCAATGAGCGGTTTTTTGCATCTTTCCATCCAACAGAAACAATGGACACCCCTATTTCGACCCACGAATCTCTTATAGGCTTCAAGGAGTCCTCTACAAATTTCACTTCTTTATCCAACAAGATGCTACACAGCTTCTCAAAACCCAAGCCCTTATACCCTTTTGGAGCCTCATTATATGATTTCACCATTTTTTGCCAATATGGTGAGCAAACAACATTGAATGCCAATCCATTTGCATAAACACATCTTGCTATGTCTTGATCGCGAATCTCTCTAGCCTCGTTCAGGAATGCCATTTCAAACATTCCCTTAGATCTCTTATGCATAGAGGCCACAAGTTGTTCTTTAGGTATGAAAAAAAAATGGATGGCTCTTTGTAGGTTGAAAATGAGATGGAAGGGGCTTCAACCTCGAGATCCTTTCTTTAACAAAGGATGATTTGATTTATGGCCTACTACTTGGTCTGTTTTATCTTGCTTGTCAATATATGCCAAGACTTGTACTTTTGGAATGCCATTACCATCTTTGATTGAATAAAATTTGATGTATTGTCCAAGGATCTTGCACAAATGGCCTTTCACTCGACTATATGAACTCAAATATCTAACTTTACAATGACCGCAAATCCAAACATAACCTCCACCTATGCTCCACGGGGACGCGTCCCCTGTGTTTTTATGCCGTTTCCCGTTCCGGGTACGAAATGGGGACGCGGGGATGGCTAGGAAACGTCCCCTGGCCGTCCCCTTTTTCCCTCCAAGTACCCGGTACTTCTAGGGGACTTTTGGCAAAAGGTAGGGGACATAGGGTACTTCTAGAAGTACCCTATGGCCCAGCAACAAAAAAAAAACATTTTTATAAAAAATTAAAGTTTTTTAAAATGAAAAAAAGGCATGGGTGGGCCCACAAGGGACGCCCCATGCCACTTAACCTAATTTATGCCTTATATATGCCCTAAAATAGTTTACATAAAATATAATAGACTTTAAAATGGCATTCATACATTGATCTGATTATCAAATTCTGAGTTTCATTTCCTTAAATTTTACTATCATAAAATGTTTCAATATAGCTACAGCCTTACACATAATCAAACTAGAAACTAATATGGACAGATTTGCATATATATGATGCTGAGAATGGGCTACAGCAGTGAGAAAACTACAGATAACTAACTGATTGAATAACAACAACAACAACAATTTACAGATAATTATATATCTTAGACCAGACCTGGAATAAGCTCACGCCTGGGCCAAATAGTCACTGGAATCTCCTTGCAAATGAGTGCAGGTCTGAGTAATCTTCATGCCAAGGCATATCCCACTCCAGGTGACCAATATTCAAGCTAACTGGGCACATATATTCACTCACAGCCACTGTGAAAGGATCC
>VDFB02065948.1:0-16660 GCA_007258455.2 Sequoia sempervirens
ATATATATATGTATAAATGCATGTATATATATATACATATATATATAGACATAGACGTATATACATACATTTGGTGGCTATGTTTGTAACTATATTGTGGCTTTCTATATGTGGGTGCCTGTAGAAAGTAATGTTGTTTGATTTATGGCTTTCATTTTCTATTTTGATTGGAACAGATAAAAAAAAAATAATGTTGTTGATTGTATCTTGAAAAGTCTATATTTTTTCAATTTCTGGGGAGATTTTGTTGAGAAAGGAGCATTTCTTGTATGGGTTTGTTACTGTCAAGCTTCGTAGGGTTTGTGTTAAATGCTTGTGTTTTGTGGCTATGTATCTAATGGAATTAAATTGTATCGGATATGGAGTTGTGGATTTTTTTTGTATAGCTTGATCTATATTGTGGCTTTCTACATGCGGGTTTATATATATATAGATCGTTTCTCTACCTGGGTTGTTGTTGAAACCAATATTGGTCATGCTTGGAACACAATAAAATAATTAAAGTTGTTGATTCTATGTTTGGTTACAGTAGGTATCATTGATTATTGTTCTTTTCCTTAGGCTATACATGGTATATTTTAATATCAATATATATATGTAACATTAGAATTCTTAACGTTATGGAGTTTTGGTTGATTCTTATTGTATAGCTCAAACTATATTGTGCCTTTCTACATCTAGCTGCGTATTGAAACTACTGTTGTTTGATTCGTGGCTTTTGTTTTCTGGTTATGGTTGGAACAGATTAAAATAATTATATATATGTCTACATATATACATATATTTATATATATTTCAATTTTTGGTGGGTCTCTCTCTATGGCTGTATACATATATACACATATATGTCTATATATACATATATATTCTTGTATAGTTTGTGTTTGATATTTGCACTTTGTGGCTATGTTTGTAATGAGATAAAATTGTAGAGGCTATGGAGTTCTTGTCGATTGTTATTGCATAGCTCAGGCTATATTGTGGCTTACTCCTTGCAGGCAGCTGCTGAAAGCACTGTTGTTTCATTTATGCCTTTCATTTTCTACTTATGGTTGTAATAGAATAGAACAAATATATTTCAACTTCCGGTGGGTCTCTCTTTATGGCTATATACATGTACATGTCTATATATACATATATACATATATATGTCTATATATACATATATATACACATATATATACATATATATTGTTGTACGGTTGTGCTTGATATTTGCGCTTTGTGGCTATGTTTGCAACGAGATAAAATTGTAGAGGCTATGGAGTTCTTGTCGATTCTTATTGCATAGTCGAGGCTCTATTGTGTCTTACTCCTTGCGGGTGGCCAATGAGAGCACTGTTGTTTCACTTATGCCTTTCATTTTATGCTTATGGTTGTGACAAAATAAAACAATTAATGCTATTCATTCTATGTTTGGTTACATTAGGTTTTATTGATTATTGTTCTCCCCTTAGGCTACATAGGATATATTTTAATATCAATATATATATATAAGATTAAAATTGTTAAGGTTATGGAGTTTTGGTCAATTCTTATATTTTTGCATCTGGGTGGCTATTGAAACCATTGTTGTTTCATTAATGGCTTTTGTTTTCTGCTTATGGATATCAATATATATATGTAAGATTAAAATTGTTAAGGTTATGGAGTTTTGGTCAATTCTTATATTTTTACATCTGGGTGGCTATTGAAACCATTGTTGTTTGATTCATGACTTTCATTTTTTGCTTATGGATGGAATAAAATAAATTAATTATATATATGTGTACATATATACATATATTTATATATATTTCAATTTTTCGTCGGTCTCTCTCCATCTGGGCTACCATTGCAACCAATATTGATTCATTTAGCGTTCGCGTTCTCATGGTATTGTTTTGCATAAGGCATTGTTCATTGTTGTTGTTTGTGTTAGGCTAACGTTATTTGATTTATGCCTTTCGTTATCTCGCTATGGTTGGAACAGAATAAAATAATTAATACTCTTCATGCTATGTTTAGTTACATTAGGTATTATTGATAATTGTTCCCTACCTTAGGCTGTACTTGTGTCAACTTTGTTGGGAATTTTCATCAGCGTCAGCATTTTTCCCTCTTTTTCTGACACCAGGGTAGACTTGGCGGATGGGCTATAGTTTGGTCGATATTTTGTTAGGCATGTCGATATGTATATGTATATATATATACACATACACATTTGTATACATATATACATATACATACAATATATATATATATACACATATACAGATATAGTGGCAAATAGCTTATAAGTTTGCTTGGAATATATATATATATACACATTTGTATACATATATACATATACATACATATATATATACACACACATATATAGATATAGTGGTGGATAGCTTATAAGTTTGCTCAGAATATATATATATATATATATACATATGCCTAGATACATATATACACATTTGTATACATATATACATATATATACAGATATATATATATACACATTTATAGATATAGTGGTGGATAGCTTATAAGTTCCCTTAGAAATTTGCTCGGCCTCCTAGTTTTCTAGCCTTCCAATTCCCGTGAAAAAGGTGGTGGAGGTAGCTGTTCGTTGCTTTGGGAATAGGGTGGTGTTTTCCAGGCTGTGTGGATAGAGAAGGATCAGAAATTAAACGCTAGTTCGCATCAACATTAATTGATGTATTATTTGCATGTACTGGCGATGGTCCTAATAAGACCAATGATAAATGGAAGCCATAAATGTAACAATTTATCCTAACGCAAACAACAACAGTGAACAGTCCCTTATGCAAAACAACATGGAGTACATAACATTAACTATTTTACTACATTCCAACCATCGCCACAAAACAAAAGACGTGAAGGAAACAATATTGTTATCCACACTCACCCAGATGGCCAAACCCGTAAAACACTAAAAATGACAATGCCAAATGCATAGACAAACATACGCACAAAATCCGAACCATAAATCAAAAAATATCGTTGCAAACAAAGTATTGCTATCTACACCTGCTCATATATCTACCTGTGGACATAGTTGTAAATATTTCTCTATTTTCATATGCATATACATAAATACACATCCATGCAATTGACATTTCCCTGTCCTATACAACTTCCTCATACATATGTGTGTAGATATTCGGTCACCTCTTGGTTATCTATGCATAGATGCGTACATAATTCAAAATTTACAACTATCTGTGAGTTATTCTAAACATAAACAAAAACACGACTTCCAACAGTGCCTCACATACAAAACCCACAAAACATAGAAAGCTCCCAGTAACATACTGACTCAAAACCTTCACCACGAAAATGCCAACCCTAAATGAATTAATATTGGTTTCAACCGTAACACAGATGGGGTGATTCACCAAAAAAAACAACGCATTAACTATTTTTCATCCATTCACACAAGACCCTTATTGTATTGAGTTTTATTTTATAGTTTACATGTACACATTGCTATCCTTCTCAGATAGCATTTGCAAAAAAATTCAAATGTTTTAGGGAAAACCCACAAAAGACAAGAGATATCAATTTGAACATTCACCAAAAACACAATAGATTAACTATTTTCCAACCATTCACACAGAACCCAAGCCATAAATGGAATAATATAAACAACAGTCACTAAAATGCCAAAACCCACAAAACTATACAGTCTTTCCAAGAACAATCGATACAACGAAACAATATTTATTTCAAGAATAACTTAGATGAGATGCACCTCTACCCGCTTCCTTCAATAACACCCCTTCTTGCTTGCTTCCTCTTCCTCCGTTCTTTCTCGACAACCTGCCAAACAAGACCACAAAATTATCACAACCCTCACCATTTGCAACCATCAACGCATTCAAGAAAATAGAAGATAACCTTCAACCACCTCCACAGAAATTGCACAGTCGTTCGACACACTTGCACCTTCACAAAAAATTTCCCTCCACACTCACTGCTACCTTCAACAATAACAAAAACCCTTAGAATGACACCGAAGAATACATTATTGATAACTAGATAGACATTCATTTTGTTTTCCCAAGACTTTAAAACATATGTTACTTGCACCATCACCACTACATGGAAACCATACAACAATCAATGTTGATGACATTTTACTGGCCTCCCCTACACTTCGATAATTTCGCCGGACTCCTCTATCCTCGTGCCAAGCACCCGCCACCTTTTACACGGCAACAGAGACCCAAGTCTGGCACCTTAAACTGGCAGGGCTGACAAAAAATCTGACCACACTATAACCCATCCGCCAAATTTTCCCTAGCACCAAAGAAGTCGGAAAATGGCGAGGCTGACAAAAATTCCAGCCAAAGTTGACACAAATAGCCTATCGGCTAATTAAAGCTCTTGGCATGATTCCTTAGGTAGATTCCTACATCTTTTGTCCATTTTGCACAATAGACCTGTACATAACAATATTACAAAAATCCATTAAAACATTAATTAATATTTAAACCACAAAGATTCAAATATTTACCATCATTCATAATAGAGTCAAATTTAAAATGCAGAATCAAATTGCATAGTAGAGTCTCATATTAAATCATCAAGGTGATACAATGTAGAGGAACTTGACATTTTTTAGTCAATAATTCAATGTAGCCCAACCGTACTAGGATGCAATAACTCTCAAATATCATCCTCGACTACACACACTAATAATCCTCCCGCGCAGATGCATGATGTGAAATTTTGACAGAGCTCTCAAATGAAGTGGCTTGCACCGTGATACAAAGGTTCATCTCATCCAATGTGCACCATAACAGAAGTGTCTTGTGATCTTCCTGTATGCTGAAAAATAAAAATCTTGTGAAAATGGACTTTACAAAATATCACCAACAGCGTATTAAATTTACTTTTTAGGTTCAGAATGTCCTGAAGAGCCCTCAAGAACTTATTTCTGCATGATCAAGACCATGCATCGACAGTGTTATTAACACACTGATTCTCCAACTAGTGCAAATAATTTACCCTGAGCCTCCTTGATGTTAATCAGACGATAAAATTTGGTTGCATGTCTTGCAGCAGAGCTTCATTACGATGATTATAAGGTCTGCATCACATTTCACTGAGTAATTGCTCCAAGTCGCAACCTGATAAAACCTTTGGCCATTAAAATGGTGTCCCTCATCACGTGAGAAATTATTCTACCTCACATTATTTTACTCATAAATGCTACGGTAATTGCAAAGAGACAAAAACTTATACTTCTTTAGCCTTGCTTTCATGGGAACTCCCCTCAAATAACAATTTTCACAAATGCAATTGCAAGAAAATTGAGAAGATAAAACATGATCCTTACAAAAGGTAGTCGCACAATTTACAATAGTAGTAACACATCTTGGCATCAACTAATTATGTGTAGATACGGAGCAGCAAGGTTTTGCAGAAATATTTATGGTGTGGGCCAAGCAATTTGGAAATCCTATGAGGTGGTGCAAATGATTGAAATCTTCGCAAATCCTGTCAGCCCGCAAGAGTAATACCTTTGCAAATATATGTCATTAATAAAATGAAATGAAACCACAATCTTTCCTTACATAGTCATGAAGCCCACATAAGATCTATATAGTTGCTTTCCTACAAGACAAAGTTTTGAGGAACAAGTGAGGAGAAATGTTGGCACATTTTCTGCAATGACATGAGGGAATTCTACATCAGATTGCTATGATAATTTTACTTGTTCCTTGATTTTACTGACTATTTCTTGACACAAGGTACATGTGAACTCCAAATGTGCTACAATATGTATCCTACACTAGCTTGGTAATAGCAACTCCTCCAAACGTACTCTATATTGCAAGCCTGACCAATATCTCATGAGTCTTGCAACAAATTCATCATATCCCACCCATAGTAAATCTTCATTGCTACTTGTAGAAGAAATTTGATCAACAACCTTGTTCTCTTGTGGCTCATCTATTTCTAGCTGTTGTATTTCAGGTGCTTGACCATATTCCATAGGGACAACATCTCCTATTTCATATTTCATTCTTCCTAGACATTCATCATCATTTTTTGTTGTCTTAAACGTTTTAGCTTCTTCCTTCTTTTAACAATATCAAGTTTCCACAATCTATAATGTTTATTTTTTCTGATTTTTGGATTAGATTGCGTAAAAAAAATTTGCATCAACGTTTCGAATCACACTTCATGATCCATCATTAGGATGAAAAGCAAAGAGCTCAAGGAGAAAATGATAGTTGCAAACCAAGATCATCTTTAAAAAAGGAAGAAGGGAAAAGAAGGAAGCATGAGGTTCAAGGAAGACAAGACTAAAAATTTTAACTAAAAAAGCCCAAGACATACTACTGAACTAACAAACTTACAACCTTATGTACAAAAAATGCACAACTTATAAAAAAGAAACCTATAAATTCAAGAGAATAAGCAAAACAACAAAAACCAATGTGCAAATAAAAGGGGACAAATACATACATAAACAAACAGCGAAACAAAGAAAAATGCACACAAAACCACCATTAAAAACTCAAAGAATTGAATAAAACATAAAAAAGAAATACAAACAATAAAATATAATAAATAAACAAGAAAAATGCAATTAATTGAAATAAGAGCCAAAAAAGGATAGAAGGGGAAGACAAGCAAGAACAAAAAAGAAAATTCAAGGAACACACCAAAAATAACAAAAAACAAACCCACAATGACCAAAACAAGGACGAATTAAAAAACAAAGAAATTCTTACAAATACAAACCTACAAGCAAAACCCAAAAAAAAAAAAATTACAAAAAGACACAAAAAAGACAAACCAAAACAAAGAACTAAACATTTACAAACTAGTAGATATATCTTAAAATTAATCTATAAAATATATGTTTAGATATATATTTTGTAGACCTATTTTATTTATTTCTTAAAAAAATTGAAATACCATTAATGATTATGGTTGTTAAAATAGAGAGAAAATTTCACAGATTAAACCATTGGTGAAGAGCAATAAAACAATAATAGTAAATATTATATTTCTTCGGGGTAAATTACAATGTGCATTGCAAATGTTTAAAAAGCATTACATTCCCTAAATAACCACCCAAATTCCCTTACGAAAATAACTTCCCAAACTAACAATTAATTTATTTATTACTAAAAACTAACCTAATAGCTAATTTACTAAATGTAAACTTTAATTTCCAACATATGGTTACCTATTTAATTTTGTAGTTGGGGTTAGAATTAAGTTCAATATTATATTATTATTAATAACTCTCTTTCTTTTCTTTTCTTTTTTAAATAAATAAATATTATGAACCAAATTCTTAATAGGAGAGAACTATCTAAAATTGAATTATTCAACTATAGTAGAAACTTAACAATTTTGATAATTTTTTGGATAAGGACAAGACTTTGATGGTGGATTTTTTTAAATAAATATTTCTTTAATATGTCGTGTTTTTTTTGTTTTTTTAAATAAATATTATTAATTCTATTTTTTTTGTTTTATTTTTGTTTTTATAAGGATAAGACTATGGTTGTGGATTTTTTAAATAATTATTTTGTTTTTTTTTAAATAAATAAATATTATTAAATGTGTGTTGCCATTCGTAGCTAACAAAACCACAACTAAAAACCCAAAAGACAAAATGAAAATAAAATTACAAACAATAAACTGAGCACACTAACAAGCAAAGGAAAAAACTATCTAAAAACAAAGCAACAATTAAGAGAAACAAAAAGAATGAAAAAAAGAACACCAAGAAAGACAAAAAACCAAAGAATAAAAAGCTACCTCAAGGGCTACCAAGCACAAAAAAAAAAGACTAAAAAAGAAGAGAGAAGAAAACAAAGAGAGACATAAGAGAAAAATTGAAAACCAAAAATTTTCAATTGGTAGTTCATCATCATTGGTAGTTCTTGTCTTCATCATGATTGGTAGTTGTTTCAACAATTAATGTTGCACATTTTTCTAATTCATCCTTTGTATGTGTACTGCAATCTACAATGTGTCCACTTGGTTCAATGTATGTAGGCTTCTCTGTAGATGATTCTTCTTTGCAGGTGTTCAACAGTTCCATCAAACCCAAACAACTTTTGACCTGATTAATTATGTCTTCACATGAAATACAAGTGAGCTCTGAATGGGTTGCATTGTGCACCTTGCACCAATTGGATGACAATATATGTTCCAAGCATAGTCCATTCTCACTACTCAATTATTCTTTGACTAGTTCTATCAACGCTTCAACGACAGCATCATCAAGTTCTTCCAACTCTATAGGATCCAATGGTTCACACACTTCCCAAAAGAATATTTTTCCTTGCAAATCCATTTTCATCGTATCCAAGAAGGTGAAATAGTTCAACTCATTATGTCTAGAGGTATTATGAACTCTTCATTTATTTGATAATACAAGGCAATGGCAACTCTTAGGATACAATTTCCTATTCAGAGACTCCTAAAGCTAAGAAATATCAACTTGAGGACTATCCTTTAAACAAGAAATGTGAAATTCATGCCTCTCCATCTCAACTCATTTTTTTAAATGTTTTTAAATTTTTTGACTTTTTATTTTTCTACATATAACGAGATCTATCATATCTTGGATTCATACATGAAGGCTCATTCAACTTCCAACTTTGTTGCTTACGCTCAACCCTCTTTCTAGAGTCAATTTTGTTGATGATTTTTTAACACTACACAACACAGATAAAACACAAGTGTTCTACCTCTCTTGAAAGGTGACTTCCTATAGAAATCTTCAAAAAATGACCCCAAGGTTTTGGACGTCAGATCTTAATAATACAAAAATTTAAGAGCTGAAGATTAGCTCAATACCCAAGACCACCTACAAAAACAATGAAAACCTTCTACAAGAGGATATGCAAGAGTATGAGCTTTCTTGGTATTAAGACCTATCAAAATAATGAGGTATGAAGTATGATACAAATGAGTACAATGACCCTCCTTATATAGGAAAGGTGAGGAATAGGATTGAACATGATTGTGACATGTGTCTTAATCCTATGACATGTGACAACTAACTAACTACCTAGGAAATGATGTATAGATAAGATAAGACTTCTAGAAGGAATCTTATATCCTAAGTAAACTTAATCATGTGAATAATTCCCCTAATTACCTAGTGAGATAAATTACTAGGGACAAGACTTTATTATTAATGCTAACACCCCCTTAAGTGCAACTTAGGGAGAAGATTATTATGCAAATAATACAAATATGCAAATATAAGTACCAACTACTAGGTCAAGTATTAGGTACCCATGTACAAATGCAAAATAAATCTCTCAAAAATGGAGAAAAGGAGAAAACCTAGTGGGACAAAACTCCTCTCCAAAAGAGAGAAAAAATAAAGTAAAAGAAAATCATGTGAGGAAGGATGGAGGACTCCATGATACCCCCCAAGTACACCATCCATCACATATATACATTACAAAATCCCCCCCCCCCCATAAGAGGGAAAGAAAGAGACTACACAACCCCCCATAATGAAGTAACTCCAAAAACATTGAAGAATGTTTGAAGTAAAAAGAGAAGAAAATGCTTGGAAGAAAAAGATCCATGTAAGAGCTGAATTGTCAATACCCAAGACCACTTGCAAAAACAATGAAAACCTTCTACAAGAGTATATGTAAGAATATGAGCTTGATTGATATTAAGACCTATCAAAATGATGAGGTATGAAGTATGATACAAATGAGTACAATGACCCTCCTTATATAGGAAAGGTGAGGAATAGGATTGAACATGATTGTGATATGTGTCTTAATCCTATGACATGTGACAAATAACTAACTACCTAGGAAATGATGCATAGATAAGATAAGACTTCTAGAAAAGCCAACTAAGACTTCTAGAAGGAATCTCATATCCTAAGTAAACTTAATCATGTGAATAAGTCCCCTAATTACCTAGTGAGATAAATTACCAAGTACAAGACTTTATTATTCACACTAACAAAAAATAGCTTAGTCGTTGATGTGATTTGTTGGTATCACAAAGGGCATTTATGGTTACAAAGATTGGAAGCCTATGAGACTGAATCAAGGGTTTACAAAGTCTGACTTGACTAGTTAAAACCCTAGCTATATTTTTGGAACAATACTTTGAAAACAACCTATTGTCATCAAATATAATAGCTTGAATGATGCTTTAATATTAAACTGACTCTAATTTAAAAATAAATCGCAAAAGATGGGAGGTTTGAGAGAAATCCTAAGTATAAAAACCTAAGGATAGTTCTAATAATGGCAGATGCTTCACAGAAATAAACTCCCAATAAACTAATCTTTGCTTAACCAAGGACTAGCCTACAATGCCACAAAGATAGTGTAATCTTCTATGGTAAACTTTAGATTTTGAAACTATAATATCCACCCATGTAAACATAAACATTCATAGTTGAACTTAAGCACATGAAATCAACTCAGACTAACCTTACACTGCAATCCACAATCAACAAATTACAAAAGGTATGAGTAGGAACCTTATTGAAATACCTTAACACTCTGCCATTATCAAAGCTGAACATAAACTAATAATGCTGAAATAAAACTTGGAAGATAAAATCATGCATGAACTTAGAAATAACAAAGGAGAGTCACCAACACTTCAATGAATTCTCTTATATTACTCCAAAATGCTTTGTTACAACAATTCTCTTCCACCCTTCAAATGAGAGGGGTTGACTTTTATATAAGAGCTCAACAAAATCAATGGTGGAGATCTTCTCAACACCAATGTACAAGATTTAATATTCCCTTAGGGTTTAGGGGTGCATTAAATACATTTACAATTATCCACACAATATAAAATAAGTTCATGTATGTGAACCTAGAAGAATGTAAAATATCCTGACATATTTTATATTTTAAATATTCTTTTAGCTAGATTTTCACAAATATTTATCATCTATTATATTATTTCCAGTCTTTTTCTCCTTTACAACATATTTAACAAAATTAGTTAATGCCCCCACTAACTGTTGATGTGGTAGAAACTGAGCTCTGTTGATCTTGAAGATGATGATTTTGTACTCCTCTAGTAACTCCTTGTACAAATTTACACGTCTTCCTTTGCTTGATCAACTCTTTTGACTTAGAAAATTCCCTAGTAGCCATTTCCAAAAATTCCCCATCCAAGTTATCTAAAGATCCCCTCTGAATCCTTGCTTTCCAAGCCTGCTTGATAGATGTGTCATCTAATTTCTCCATAGAAATTGCAATGCCAACCATGAGCTCCAAAAATGGGTCACATTCAGATAGCAGATCATTAATTCTATTAGAAATTATTTGTAATTTTAGCAAAACTTTAGAGAGGATTTCCTTATGGAAATCAATTGCATATGCCTATAATTCAAGTTGCTTTATTTCATCTTTGGCTAAAATTTTATCCATTTCCAAACAATCTATTGAAAAAGTTATGGTAACTTGCAATTTTGGGCAAGTGAGATCATGGTACTTTAGAAAAGTTGTGCAATCTTTGATCTCTTTATCGATAGCCTCCTTCAAAATAAAATAATTATTGTTTATTTCCACTCCTACATCAACTACCTTGTCTCTTGTAGCACTGACACAATTGATCCAATTTGCAGTGCCATAAGTCCAATTTTTCATCTTTTCCACTTTATTCACTTCTTCTTGGGACAAGATCATAGGAGTGGAAACTTCTATAGGAATATCCTATCACGGGTTTACCAACTATTAGATAAAGGTGGTCAATTCTGCAACTTGTGCTTTCAACTCCATTTTCGTTGCCTGATCCTTATCCATTCTATTCAAAATGGTTGTCATCGACCCCTAAAACTCATCAATTTCTTGCACTCTATTAGTGGGGCCAATATTTATTGAAGTCACTTTATATTTAGAGGGAAAGATAGATGTAGCATCCTTCTCCACAATCAGTGTAGCAATGTGGACAGTACATGATCTCAAGGCATCCTTGGTGATATGTGACCTAACCTTTGCCTTCTTCCTTTCCTTTGGTTGATGGTCTACTCGGGCCATGATAGCCTTAAAGTGAGCTTTCGGATCATGTACCATAGGAGCCTTTTATTTCAATTGTTGTTCAAGCCAAGGAGTGGTTGTTTACTTAGTCGTAGATGTGGTAGCAATATCATATGTTTGCAACTCCTCTTGCTTCTCTTCTTGATGCACCTCTATTTTATCAACATGTTCTTTAATTATATTTTCAATTTTCTCTTCTTCTATTTTATTATGCTAAGTAGAATCAATATTTGCTTCCTTTTCTCTCTTATATTCTTCTTCTTCTCTTTCAAGAATTTCATCTTCATGCACATCTTTCATGCTATCATCTTTAGGGGCCTCTTCCTCTTCATGTGGCCTTTCTTTGTGAACCTCTTATATTCTATCCCCTCTTGAGGCATCTTCATCAATTTCATCTCCCTTGGGCTCTACAGCTCTGAAACCCTTATCTGGTTCCTCAGTGTATTCTTCATGCTCCAATGCTACAAATTCTTCACCCATGGCAACTATATCTTCAAGTTTCTCCTTCTCTTGTTTTTGCATTTCTTCCTATGTATTTTCAACATTCTCCATCTTCGGTGGCTCAAGAATAGGAGTGGGAGTAGTGAGAAGAGTAGCAGCAATTTGAGCCATAAGAAGCCTATTATCTTGGGACAAGGCCTCCAATAGCTCCTTTGGCATGTTTTCCAAATATGCATTGAAGGTCTCATGTAGAGTGGTAGAGGGAGAAAAAGGTGGAATGGAAGGGAGGGTAGGTGACAATGTAGTGAAGGTAGGTTGAGGAGGTGGAAGTGTGGAGGAAGAAGGAGATGGTGTAGTCGATGAAGAAGACTCAACCAAGATTGTGGAGATAGTGGTAGTGGAGGAGGGAAGGTGGATAGAGATGTACATGGTGGGAAGAGAAGATATGACCAGTGGAGGTGGGGTAGAAGTAAAGGGAAGTGGTGTGGTGGAATGAAGTAGTGAGGATGGATGAGTGGGGGATGGAGCCTAAGAGTCTTCTTTCGGTGGTGATGGCTCCTCCTTGATAGTTTCCATTACAATAGTTTCGACCTTCTTCATCTTCTTAGAAATGGGTCTATGACCCTCAATACTTTTCCTCTCGTACAAACGATGCTTTTTGGTTGGCTACCTCTCCTATATCTCCTTTCTCTTCTGAGATCGGGTGGTAGGAGGAGAGATTGTACCTTTGCTTGATGAGCTCACCTTGGAGGTTCTTCCCTCATGTGCTTCATCATCTATGTTTTCATCATCATCACTTTCTTGTACTTGTGCTTGCTCCCACTTACCATAGGTGAGTTCCACTCCTTGCTTCTCCAACTGATAAACCCAGGTGTTGATCCAATTCTTCATCCTTAACATCATCGAATGAGTGATTACATCAATATTGCTCTCCTCTTCCTCAATCCAGTCCATCAATGGGAGAGGGAGTTTAGCCACTTTTTTGTAGGCTTCTTCATCCAAATTACCATCATCTTCTTTCAATTGATCCTGGACAATGTACAAATCCAAACTTTGGAAGATCTCCAAAGACACCATGTATACCCTCTTCCAGACCTCATGATCATCTTCATAGTTGGCCCAAAAATCCTCTATATGCCATTGGTGGGCATGTTGTCTCCAAACCTACTTTTTCATTTTTCCCAAGGTATCAACAAATGCTCGTACACTATGAGAAAGGCTCCCATATTCTTGAATCTCCCTGTCAAAATTCTTGGTAGAGAAAGCTGAAGGATAGGCATATACAAGGCTTTCCCTAGAGTCATGGGATAGGGTACCCTGGCTCTATGTTTGAATTGCAACAATTGGTGTGAAGCACCTAGCTGCCACGTTAACTCCAACAACACCATTCTATTTGTTGGGTACCTAGGAAGCCTATACGGGGCACTAGAAAAGCCTTCAATTTTGAATTATGAGAATTTTGGGAATTAAAAAACCAATAATTGAAGGTTTTGACCATTCCTTTGGCTAAATATGACATCCTATTCCCAAATTATGCTACCAAAGATCTAACAATGTGCATGATCAAGGCATCGTTTACCTTCTTATAATTCTGCTTGAAGTTCTGGTATTGCAGTTGGAGATAGCACTCATAAACAATGTGATCATTGAGGCCTATCCCTAGATTCCCTTAGCAAGTCAAACCTTTGTAGGGAATGTTGGCTGCTAGAAAATAGACTATGCACGAAGTCATGTAGAATTCAGTCATCTTCTTTAGTGATACATACTAGGCATGGATGTTATCACTGATTTTTTTGGCCCAATCAAATTTTATCTCACCTTGGAGTATCTCCTCCACAAAGAAATACATACGTTCTTCGAACACATTAATGGAGGTGGGGAGTCCTGCAATATTTCTCAACAATGTTAATAAATCATTCACTTCATCTACAAAGCCACTACTAAATAGCTTCTTGGGAAGTTCTCCTGCATTGGGCTAAGGGGTGTGCATCCACTTTTTGTTGATCACCTGAAGATAACCAGTGGGATTGGTCTACCACCCATTAAAAGTGTATTCCTTTGAAACCACCTCCATTTCTGCAAAGGAGTCCCAAAGACTCTTGCAATAGACAGAGCTGACAAGTTAGCCACCACCCATCCTTTAGATGTTACGATCCTTTGGGAATCTTTGTGGTGAAATTCTCGACATCCATGAATAAGCTCAGGGATGATTAAAGATGGCAGGAACTTGCTGCCTGTGCAATGTCGCTCTGTTTGATTTTCCTTGCCATATCATTTATCAGAGCAGTGAGGATGCGCTCTCGAAACTTGTCAATATTCACATGCTCAAGGTCGATATCAGATATATTGTCCCATGTGGACACGATCTTTGGACGTCACCTTGACATATTGAAATTCATACTTCATCTTGGCTACTTTCTCTATTTTCTCAGTCTTTCTTGCTTTCTCACCCTTTCCCTAAAACCTGCATAAACGACGCGTAATGAGTTATACAGATCAAGTAACAAAAGAGAGGTCAGTCCAATCAAGAGATATATCATTATAATCAAGAGACCCCGTGATGAGGGCGAATCAGAGATACTAACACAGAAATATTATAGCCCTCGAATCTCTTTTAAATCCTTCATTGCCATGATGCTTGCACACGTAAATCATTGAATAGGCCACACAAATTTAAAATGCAAAATCAAACTGCATAGTGGAGTCTCATATTAAATCATCAAGGCGATACAATGTAGAGGAACTTGACATTTTTCAGTCAATAATTCAATGTAGCCCAACCGTGGAACGCAATAACCCTCAAATATCACCCTCGACTACACACACTCATAATCCTCCCACGCAGATGCATGATGTGAAACTTGACAGAGCTCTCAAATGAAGTGGCTTGCACCGTGATACAAAGGTTCATCTCATCCAATGCACCATAACAGAAGTGTCCTGTCATCTTGCTGTATGTTGAAAAATAAAAATCCTGTGAAAATGGACTTTACAAAATATCACCAACGGCGTATTCAATTTACCGTTTAGGTTCATAATGTCCTGAAGAGCCCTCAAGAACTTATTTCCGCACGATCAAGACCATGCATCGACAGTGTTATTAACACACTGATTCTCCAACTAGTGCAAACAATTTGCCCTGAGCCTCCTTGATGTTAGTCAGACAATAAAATTTTGTTGCATGTCTTGCAGCAGAGCTTCATTACGATTATTATAAGGTCTGCATCACATTTCACTGAGTAATTGCTCCAAGTTGCAACCTGATAAAACCTTTGGCCATTAAAATGGTGTTCCTCATCACGTAAGAAATTATTCTACCTCACATTATTTTACTCATGAATACTGCGGTAATTGCAAAGAGACAAAAACTTATACTTCTCTGTGCTTAACAAGACTTCTTCTCAAGCCTTGGGGTCAAAACATCGGCCTTACAGATCGAATCCATGACAAATCGAACATAAAAACTTTACACAAATAACGCACTCATAGAAAATTCCCGTTGATAGATCGCGCCCTGCTGCCTCACCTTTGATGAAAATCAGTTCTTAAAGCCTGTGAACTGATCTGCAAAACTCACTCCCAATGATTCCGTGTCTCATAAATTCCCACAATAAAGCAATTGCGGAAAATGGGAGTGCAGGAGCATTACTCCTATGGAGATTTTGAAAATGTGGGGATGGAGCTCGAGCCGACTGGCGTAAAGGCTTGTGGAGCCCACAAATGACAATCTCACCCCCAACAAAGGTCCATAGACAAACCCAACCTGCAATGACTGTTAGCAACACATGTAAAGTGCTGAGTAATGTAGAGCGGGGGCTTGCGGGCAGGAGCAATGCGAAATCCAGGCCAGTACCCGGTGGTGGAATTTTGCAAACGGAATTTCACAACGGCATTCCCGCAAATATTTTTTGCAACAACTTAAAACTTAGGTCTTTAATGCAAATCATCTTGGTGAGTAGAGAAACAACCATGCAAGGGACAAGACTAAAAGATTATAAGTCAAATCTGTCGACAAACCATCACATAAAAAAGGAACATGACCCCATAAGCTAAGGCAAGGCATAATCACCACCCAAAGAGTAAACCTACATAGACCTACTAAGCATCAAAATATGACTAGACTTTGGAGTGAGAACAAATAGTCGAAGAAAGAAAAGTAAAAAAAGGGGGTCTCTACTTTCAGTGGGGCGTGTGTGCAAAAT
>VDFB02065949.1:0-19763 GCA_007258455.2 Sequoia sempervirens
CCTCTCTAACTCGACAACAATACCCATTTTTTACATTTTCTGAAAACATTCAAAAACATGCTACAAATACTTAAAATACACAAGAGGGGTTTTGTTACCAACCTAGCAAGGCATTGCGTAGTGGGTGTGGAACCTTCGCACCTCGTCCACCCAGTGAATGATATCAGAGTCATAATCTTGTGACATCGTTGCTCTTTGTCTTCTTCCTTTTCTCTCCTCTTTCTTAACTGCTACAGTGAAAGTGAGCTAAGGTAATTTCTAAAATTACCTATTAACCCCTTCCCCCCTTTTTTAACTCTTTTAAAATAAAATGTATTTTTTATCTTTTATTTAACTTTTTTCTCCTCCAACTAATTACCTAACTTCCCAGGGCCGCCATTCGCAAACCATGCGTCCAATTGACTCTGTTCAAAAACCAAAGTTGCTTAGTTTTTTGAGCTCTATCCATCGGTACCTTGCATTTCTTCCTATCAAGAAGTCTCCTGGGGCCCCCTTTTCTTTCCCCAACCACCCTCTTAAGGGGGCATACCCTACCATCGTTCCTCCTCTCCTTCGGTAATCATTGGGGCATCTCCCTCCAATTCCCTTTGTTTGGGTAGCTCATTCAACCTTCTTTCATGCTGGGGCATTGAGTCCTATCACTTCCTTCATCACCTGCATTTTATTTTTCTTCGAAACACTATTACTCTAACAATATTTTGAAGAGGGGCAAAATGTAGACATCTAAATTTAATCGCCCCCATACGATCAAATTCACCTCTTTATTCATCCATTTTATCAATATTAATTTATTTAATTAATATTACACTTTCTAACTAAAGTCCTTAAACTATTTAATTTAACAATTAAATGTTTTACCTTACATCCTTTTCCTCTCTAAATTAAATAAATACATCAATTTATTTAATTTAGTCATTTAACCTTTTTGAATAAAATCAATTTTAAATTCTTCATTTTTCTCTCTCCTTATCACATCCTCCATAATCCCTTTCTAATATGGATTAATTTAATTAATTCATGATTAGAATGTACATCCTCTTAATCAAGGATTAATGTCACATCCTCCTACATTTGCCACTTGCTTCTAATCTTTCATTAACTTATCCTAATCATGTATTTGCACAACCTTAATCAAAGTCATTAGCCACATTTATCATTGTAATCAAGGGAAAATCAGATTTGTTAAAGGGGTTAGCACAATAACATTAAAATCCATTGAAGTAACAAAGTACAAAGGAAATCAACATGAAAATAAAAGGAACAATGTTACCATAAATCTTCATCTTCCATGTTTCACCTTTGTTACACCTTCTAGTTTGCAGCAAATCGAATGGGGCCCTCAGATTTCAAATGAGCACCTAGACTAATGTCAAAGCCCTATGCAAAGGTTGAAGGATTTATATAAAAGAAATGACCTCACAATAGACTAAAATGACAATGACTGCAAATGACAATAATAATAGCCTAAGTTGACAAATGAGCATGAGATCTAAAATAAGAACAAAATTGCTATTTTATAGAAACAACAATTTTGAATGTGTGGCCAGGATGAGAAGATAACAAATGCCCTAGAATCAATGGTCAAAATTGAATGTTGTAGTATGAAATAGGTTTAGGTCAAAATTAGGGCAATGACAAGAAATGAATGGCTAAAATTGAATTATAAGATAATTCAATCAAGGGCTGAAATTAAATGAGATGTCAAGAGATAAGATTTGATGTGGAAGATAAGATTGGCACGGACAAAGAGGTGATAGGAGAAATTAAATAATGAAAATTATTTAATTTAGGTGGTCAATGAATAATTAAATAATTAAAAATATTATTTAATTATAGAGGAATGTGACAAAAGGAATCATTTTGAATTAAATAATGATTTAATTCAAAATTCAAGAGGACCAAATTAAATAAATAAAATTTATTTAATTTATGGGAGAAGTATTATGAATAATTAAATAATTAAAATAATTATTTAATTATAGTGGATAATGGATAAAAATTAAATAAATAAGAATTTATTTAATTTTAAAAAGAAGGGGACTTAATTATGACGTAATTAAATAAAATAAAATTTATTTAATTAATCAAGGAGAATAAAGATAAAAATGAATTAATTAAATAATTAAAATTATTTAATTAATAGAAGAATTATGACTTTAGAAAATAATTAAATAATTAAAAATTATTTAATTATTAAGAATGAAAGGGCAATGTTGAATAATCTAAGAGTTGCAAGCCTAGGACAATTTTATGTGTCTACAATCATCCCTTTAGTCAACCTTTCCATTTTCCTTTCTTAGTATTAACCCTCTTTTCCATGTGAATTTTAATTCACATTTTATCCTTCCAAGGCTTACCTTATCCCCATGCAACTTCTAGAACATTTGATTTGTCACCTCCACATGTGACAAACTCCCACATTTCTGGAGACCCTCTCTTATCCACTAGATTCTCCCAAGAATGTGAATTTTTAATTCACATTTATTTCTCCAACCACTTTCTCATTTCTCATGGAGATTTTTGAGGAATTCCAAAATTCTTCAAATGTCACTTTCATCCTCACTTGGGGACAATAAGTTCTTTTTTGAGGAAATCTTCTCACCCCCCAAGGTACTTTTCCTTCCTCCACATCATGTACCTCCCTTCCACCTCACTTCCACATCATCTTATCCTAGGCCATCTCACATTCCACATGTCAAGATGTGAGGGCTTGTGAGTCCTCAACTCACCATAGCCCTACATCTTGACCTTTGTGGCTCAATCTCAACCATTGAATTCTCTAGAGAATTCAAATTTCTCTATAAATACCCCCCTCTTCTAAGGCATTTTCAAGACTTAGTCATTTTAGCATCCTTATGCTGTCATTTTGAGCACTCAATTCACAAGTATTTTCACTCATTTAGCCAAGTCATTTTAGCCATTTGCATTTGCATCCCATCATATTGTCAATCTTTCATTTAGTCATATCTATAGCCATCCAAGGAGCATACAAGTTTACATTCACAAGGGCCAACCAAGGAATTTCAACAACAAAGAAAGGTATATCAATTTGTGATCTTCATTTTATCTTATTTTATTTGTATTATCAATTCCTTAGGCTAATCTTGAGGTGTCCCTTTGTGTTTTTCTCTCATTTCATAATAGTTGTTTTTGCATACTTAGGATAGGATAAACATTTAGGATCACACCTATATATGAATACAAATATATTTTGTTTTGTGGTTTTTGCTAATTTGTATTGTGTATCGGTTTTTTTTATTTCAATGGTTTTGGTTTGGTATTTTTTGGGTTTGGTGTTTTTGTAGTTGGTATTGATTTGGTGTTTTTTGAAAATATGTTTTATTTCGTTGTGTTATTGCCTTAAGTTTAATTCTATTTCAATTACTTATTTTTCAAATTCAAATATATATATATATATATATATTGTTTATTTATTTGTATTTTGGATAATTGCATTCCTTTATGCATTTGTATTCATATATATTAATCAATTTCTTGCTTTCCTATGTGGGTGCATTTTTTGGAATTTTATGCTTGCTTTTTTTTTAGGTTTTCTAGTGTTTCTTCATCCTTTTAGCTTATTTTTTTCCCTTTGTTTCATTTTATTCTTTTTCTCAATTAGCTAGTCCTTCTTGATCCTCATGCCCCCTTCTCTCCCCTCCCCCTTGTGCTCTTTTTAGGTAGCTCTTGGTCTGCAACTTTTCATTTTCTCCTTTAGCTTTGCTCTCATCCTGATGATGGATCACAAAGTGTGATCCAAAACATTGATGCAAAAATTCACACACAATCAAAACTAGAAATCATTGCAAAGATTAATTAATGTTGTTTATAAGTAAATAGCTTCCTTGTGACTATCATTTGGTGATTTAGGGCATCACAGGAAAGAACATACACCTCTTAAAATTGATATTGTAGATCATCATATTATCATTAATTATAGTGATAAAAGTGATATAGTAGCAAAAACTCATCTCTTGTCATCTTAGCAAAATGCATGATTCACATTATATGGCTTTCACTTGCAGGGTCCAATATCTAAAGCTTACATACCATATTCAAGGATTTAGTATATAATGCAAATATGTTAGGAAAAGGTGTATTGTTGATTAGCCACATCACTTGTAGGGGTGGTAGAGACCAAATTTAGTCACTTAGGCAATGCTCCTAGCAAGAATTATAGCGCTAGAGTCTTCTAGGAAAATAAAGTCATGAGAGGCTTGATTACAAAAATAAAAAGTGTTAAGCCCTCACAAGCAAGTGATGAGAATCTACTTTGGTCTTTATAGTCCACATGCTTAAAATTTGTGCCAAGTTAACCTTGTAAAATTTTAATTAAAAAAACCCTAATTTGTACCTTAGTGATGACCAATGATACAAACCCAACATATGACAACTACATAGATAATATTCTTTATGTATTCTAATTATGTAGAGATGATGCAATATTTTATGCCTATAGATTGATTTAACGATATAGTAGGGTACAAATTGTGTGAATCTATACCATATAGATTTCATATAGTTGTACATGATTTTTATAACTTTTCAAAATAGGGATTTTGGGCCTTCTGGACTCAATGGTGAGGCCCTTTTTGAAAAAAATGCACCCATAAAAATATCCTACTTGAATGACCCTCAAATATGGGAAGGAATTTATAGATCTAAATCTTTGATACCATGTAAGAGTCACAAAAGAACTCAAGCTCCTAGTATCACCCACTAAACTAGAAATAGCCTTCCAAAATAGAGTATCAAGATAATAAATTGCTTGATTATGGATGAAATAATGATATAATGATACTCAAGATCAATGATAATACATAATGTACACATGTGGCCTTACTTATATAGGTAAGGTGAGAGGATAAGTGAACACAGGATATGACATGTGTCACAAACATATGGCATGAGACAAAAAGAGATAAGGGTCCAAATTGAACCGTAAGTAAACTTAATTAGCAAGTTTGAATATGACCTACAAGGTGAACCAATTAGGTAATATCCATGTTCACACCAATAGAATACACAAGGTACAACCTAATGGTTCCTATTTCCTTCTTGTCCAACTTTAACCAATCTTCATCAAATACTCTAGATGGATTTGTATCTTTTTCAATATATTTTTAATGATTTATTTCTTCAAGAAGATATTATATCATCAATTTCTATAACTTATACTGAGTGCCATTAAATTTATAAATATTTTTATGAGAGGTAGAGATCATGGTTTTCAATCCTTCACAATTGTTAAAAACCATACAAACATAAATCTACCACTACAACCAAAAAATATTTAACACTTTTATAAATATGTTCCCCTCTATATAGAACTTTTAACTCTAATACCAAATATCTATAAATAAGATGAAACTGCTAAAATGAAAACTTTCCAAAGTGTATGCTAATTTAAAATAATCTTCTTAACATTGGACAACCATAAAATATTATGTTTAAAAACATTAATAATCAAGGTTTTTATTAAACCATTTAGATATTCTTCTTCTCTAAGAAGTTAAGATGTCTAAAGTTAACTTCAAAGAGATTGTTGAGCATGGTTGGCCTAATTCTAAATTCTACATGAGTGCTACTCAAGGTAATTTTGGTGACATTGTCACCTTGTAGAGCCCCAATATTGTTAGAAATAATGTTTTAAGTTCTTTTAAAAACAACTTGGAAGTCCTCTTTCTTCTACCTATTTTAACCTATAGTGGGTTTTGTTGAATATTTATGCTCCAAACACTAAAAAAGATATAAAATGGTTATGGTTAGCCATAATTGATCTTATAAAGAAAATTTTCAAGTCCCATTAAATTCTAGCTAGATATTTTAATACCCCCTTTTTACCATCTAAGAAACTTGGAGACCTTATGAATTTTACAGACAGTATGGTTAAATTTGTAGACTATTGGTTTACTAGATGTTGACCTTCACAATTCATTTTTATGTGGTATAATAGAAGAATTGGTTATAATATCATCCAAGTTAAGATTGATAGATTTATTATTTCTTGTAATTGGTATCTTATAAGAAATTCCACTATTACTTATTTTCCAAAAGCAAATTCAAACCATAATTCCTTGCTCTTAAATTGGAATGACTAGAACTCCAAAGGACATATCCTTTCAAATATGAGATTATGTAGGCCTCTTACCCTAAATTCAAAGAACTTATTATTTATTATTTTTGATTATTATAAAATAGGTTTTGAAGGGTTCCTAAAACCCTGTACAAAATAAAAGGCAACATGAAAGATAAGACAAAGAAGCTACCCCAAAAGACAAAAAGTTGATTAAACCACAATAAGTTGGCCATCAAACTAACAACAAAAAATTAGCAGACACAAAAGAACAAAGAAACAACTAGAGAAGGTCCTTTAAAATCCTTGCCACCTCCAAATCTTTGGTGATGACCTTGCCATGCATCTCCATGACCTCTTTAACATCCTGCATAGGGACAACATTACCTTTTTGGTTTTACTTCAAGTATGCACACTCGGTCCTGCCCTAGGATCATTTACTTGTTTCCTTGTATCATTATCCACACCCACATGTACCCCCAATTCAAGAAGAAGGGGCTTACTAGTCTAGTCCTTAACATTCTCATTTAAAAGCACTAGACCCTTTGAAGTAGTCTCAAGAGAATCCTTCCTGAGATTAATCAGAGTATAGAGATCTTGACAAACTTTCAAAAAATTCTTAACAAGGGAAGCAATTTTTGGGTCGTGATCCTTTTTAAATTTTGTGAAATCCTCCACCATCTGGTTAAGAGTGATATTCATGGACTTAACCATACTAAATACCAAATTCAACTCCCTAGTACTTCTCAAAGTAGAAATGTTACACCTTGCAATCGTGTCGCATTTACCATGCATATTCTACACTTCATGAAGGATCCACATAAACAAAATGAAGACATCAAAACCCTCCTTTTCCAAGCTAGACACTTGATTAAGATCCAGTGATTCCCAATTTAATTCCACCCCCTGGTGAGAGCATGCAAGATACTCCTCACAATGAGTACCAACTGGGGGGATGAATTGCTCTTTTCCTTTACCCACAAAGATTGAGACAACAAGAGACACATGCAGATCAACAAAATTTTCAAAACCCTTAACCTTATCCACTTCATGCGCCTTATTCATCACACTACTCACATTTACCCCCTCTGCAACTTCTAGAAAAGGCTCCACATCACCTTGGAAAACAACATCCCTCACATTAGCAAACCCTAATCTTGAACTTTTCCTCCCACTAGAAGCATTACCACCCTTATTTCCCTCCTCTACACCACCAAAGATTTTATGTTTCACACCTGAAGGGGAGGTCACAGACTCCATCTTAGAAACTTGACCATGTTTCCTAGCCTTTGTAGAACTTTTACTCTTAGCCACAACCAAGGGGGGTTTTTCCAACTCCAAGTTAATTTGGTAGCCACCAGACCAAGCTTCAACTGTCCTCCTTATCATTAGACTCTGACTCAGCTTCAACTTCCTCCACCTCAAAAAAAATCCTCACTCGTTTCATAGTCTGAATCCTTGGACTTGTGAGCTCTACTAGGAATAGGGGTTTCAATATCATATCTAGAATTAATATGTTACACAATTAAAAGAATCAATCCTTCATGTAAAAAAAGGTTATTGGAATTCTTTCTAAATTTCAAAATACTATTCTCTAAAGATATGAGTAGATAGAATGGGAAGGAAACTAGATTACCATGACGGAAATGGTTCAGTAACATAAATTGATACCTGTAGATGGTGGAGAATATCCCATACAGAGTGTAGTAGCACATAATAGCCATTGCCATATCCCACCATATGGGTTTAATAGAAGTCCTGTCATAGCCACCACATGCCAACCACTTGATTTTAACCTTCTACTTATCCTACATGAGATTCATCCTCATAGACGAAGACATTTCCTTTTCCCTATAGAACTCCCTTCCCTGCATATAGAGATCAGTAACTTCAACAATGAAGTCCTTAGTAACACTAACATCAACCCCAAAAATTCTTAGGACATGGATATTCCAAGCATTCACAAACTCCTGCAAAATTTGGGAATCAAGCCCATGAAATTTTTCCATAAAAGTGGTGACCCCCCATTTTTCAAGAAACTCCTAGACCCTACCATTGGCCTTAGTCTCTTCACATGACACAAGCTCTGTTCTACACCTCTCACCCCCCCATAATCGAATGCATAG
Organism: Sequoia sempervirens; assembly: GCA_007258455.2. Taxonomy (NCBI): domain Eukaryota; kingdom Viridiplantae; phylum Streptophyta; class Pinopsida; order Cupressales; family Cupressaceae; genus Sequoia; species Sequoia sempervirens. Next base: position 8,203 of record VDFB02065949.1, read on the forward strand.
ACAAGCATAGAGAATTGTTGAAGGTTAACCTAGAAAAATGAGGAAAAGAGAACACAAGGAGGATAATAGCACCCAGAAAGTGTGCTACACTCACATTCCAGTTACATGTCTTCATTAAGGCCAAATCCCTCGGGAGATCACGACTCACATAGCCACGATTATCAAGATAGATTAAGCCCCTAATAAGTATAATCAACACAAGAAAGCAATTATGAGGCCACACACCTAGGAAATGAAATCTTAATCCGACCCTCTTCTTAAGATACATGTGAATTTTTCTCATTATTAAGCATTGATATGAGATAAAAGGGAAAGTGGTCATTAGAGTTCCAAGACCAAGTTGATGAAACACCCAAGTTCGCCAAGAAATCAACAACACCATTGGCCTCACGATACACATGGGAAATATAAAACTCTTGAAAATAAGTTAATATTGCAATAGAGTCTTCAATGAAATGTTCAATTGACCAGGAGGGAGAGTTAACCCTTTTCAAGTAGTTAATGATATTCATTGAGTCCTCCTTGAACCAAACTTTAGTCACACCCTTCTCTTTGGCCAAATTTAACACATGATAGGAGACAACTTATTATTTATTGTTATAAGATACATATCCTTGGTTTTTACATGTTTTTCTTAGCCCTAAAGATAATCAATATTAAGAAAAAGGTGAGATCTTGGAATAAAATTTTGTTTAGTCACATCTCTAAGCAAAAAAAATTATCCAATAATTTGGATGATATTTAAGACCTTATGGAAACTAGAAGAAGGGATGAAGAGGTTTTCTTTGAGGAAAATACTTTGTGTAATAATTGGCACAACAAATGAAGAGAAAGGAAACCTAAAAAAACAAAAATCTAGGGTTCAATGGATCACAAAGGGGGATATCAATATTTCCTTTTTCTATCAATTTTCTCTTTAGTATAGAAAAATAAACACTATTAAAAAATTATTTGATGAGAATAATTGTGAGGTTAAGAATGAGGGTGATAGGCATTCTAGTTCTTGTTTTATGAGTTCCTTCTATCCAAGAAAACTACCAACCCTAATGAATTTTTTGATGAGATATTAGATGTTATCCCAACTACTCTTTCTTATATTAATAATTTTTAAATTTTTAATGAGGTGTCTAAATTTGAATTAAAGGATGTCATATTCTCCTTTGGTACATTTAAGACACCTAGTTTTGATGGTTTTCCTTTGGTCTTCTTTCAAGATTTTCGGATATAGTGGGTAAAGATGTGAATGCTACTACATGTGATATTTTTTAGTCTACTAATCTTCTTAAGTAGCTTAATAGCACATTTATAGCTCCTATTCCTAAGAAAAATAATGTTAGAAATATATCTTATTTTTGGTCCATAAATTCTTTATAGTACTATGCATAAGGTGTTCTCCAAGATTTTAGTCTCCAGGATTAATCCTTATTCTCTAAGATTATATATCAAAACTAGAAATGATTTCTACCAAGGCATAAAATTCTAGATTTTTTTATTACCACTCATGATATCATTCATTTTAAGGAGAAGAGTAATAATGAGGGAATTATTTTTAAGCTAGACATTTCTAAGTCCTATGACAAGGTGTTAGATGACTTTATTTTTATTGTCATTGATAGTTTTGGGTTTGATCAAAAGATTATTAGTATGATTCAATAGTGTATTTATACCCCAAGGTTTTCTACTATAATCAATGGGATTTTCATGGGGTTTTCTAATATTGGTAGGGGCTTCAAATAGGGAGATCCTTTTTCCATGTACTTGTTTATCATGTTAGTTGATTTTTTTGGTAGAAATGTGTCATTTCTAACTCTTAGGGCTTCTCTTCAAGGTATTTAAGCTACCTCATCCATTAATCCCTCTTCTATTCAATATTTTGTTGATGATACTATTCTTTTCATAAAGTTATCTATAGTGGAATCTCATAATTAGAAGGAAAATCTACATAAATATGTTATGGATTTTATCCAAGTAATTAATTACGATAAAAGTAACCTTTACTTATTAAATATAGCTAGCCCCATAAATGATAGAAAATAGCCTCTATTTTGAACTATCCTTCTGCGTTATTATCCTCCTACCTACCTCTACCTTTAAATGTTTAAGTAAAATTAGCCTCTTTATTGGAACATGGTCTTGGAAATAATGAAAAATAAGCTAGCTAGTTGGAAGAGAATTTTTTTTTATGCAAGATGGAAAATTTCATCTCCTTAAAGCTTTCCTACAATATTTCCTATATACATCCTTTAATTATTCAAAATTCCTATATAATGTGGAGAATTTTGAACAAATTCAAAAATATTTCTTTGGTTAGTGTGAATGAGAAGAAAAGAATTGCTCTAATTAGTTGGAACAAAGTTTGGACACTCAAAAGTATTGGAGGACTTGGCCTAAGGAAAATTAAACTAACAAGACTTTATAGGGAAAGATAGGTTGGGGCTTCATGAACAATAATGATTGGTATTATGTGGTTAGAGCTAAGTACTTGAGAGGGAGAAAATTATCTCTTTCCTTACTACTAGATAAATTCTTAAGGGTTCTCTTATTTGGAATAATTTAATGAAATATAGGGGAATTTTTGATGTAGGAGCATTCAGGTGGACTGGAAATCAACATCACCCAAAAAAAATTCAGGTTTAGTTTTTAGTTTTGGTTTTCTTTGGTTTGGTGTCCATAGGCATTTCTCAGCCTCACAGAACTTCGATATCAATAATGTATAGCAAGATTCAACCTTCAATGACATCGATTCCTGTTATAGATCAAAAAATATATTTACCACACCCCCATGGTGGTCATCTGAAAAGCTTGCAGTATTGTAGGAAACTGCACTCTCGCGGTGGTTGTATGAAGAGCTTGCGGTGATCTAGGAGGTCATTAATAGTCAACGTTATAACAGGTCGTGGTATCGCGGGTTGGGCCGCTATCCCACGATGTGGTGTATGGTAACCTGTAGTAGTGTGGGAATTGCTACCCTGCGGTCGATCGATGCGTAACCCTCTTGTAGTGTTGCAGGTTTGATTTGAAGGGAACTGTCATCCCACGGTCTAGTTGTGATTCGTCTGTGGTATGTCGGGTTGGCCTTGACCATTGTCTTGCAACCGTTATCAAGAGGTGTGGTGGATTTGTGGGATTATATGTTAATCATCAATCTTTTGTGGGCACAATCATGGGCTATAGGATTTGAGAAAGACAAATCCACATAACCCAAAGAACACCTACCTACAAGAACTTATCACAGAAAGAGAGAGAACAAAATACATAATTGGCTCTGACAATATGCAAGAATGTATTATTAGACTGAAATGAACATCAAGAGAGAATAGAATACAAGAGATCAATCCTTATAAAAGGAGATCTAAATCCAAGGGAAAAACCTAACCCTAAAGGTGAGTGCATTTAATAATTAATATTAATTATTAAATGACTAATATATGTGCATAAAGTGAATTCTTAAGAGGAGAGTAAAGTTAATTAATTATTTTACTCTAACACCCCCCCTTAAGAAGAGCTACAATGCAACTACAAACAATGCAGACGAAAGCAAAGGAACTACAAAGCAACTATGGGTCCCGACAACATGGCCTGATCAGGTACTCGAAATACATCTCTATAAAGTGGAGTAAAGGAGAAAACCCAGTGGGAAAAAAACTCCTCTCCAAAAAGAGATAAACAAGATTGAAAGAAGGAGAGAGATAGAAGGAGGACTCAACATGACCCCCCAAGAACTGCTTCTATCACATAAGTACAAAATATGTTCCCCCCATAGGAGAGAGAAGAGACTCCAAAGCCCCCCCAGAATGAGAGAACCCCTGTGCCAATGATCAAAACAATGTGTCCCCTCGGAGGAAGAAACAGATCCAACGGTCAAGGAAGAGGAAATCCCTGGATGTGAGGTGAAAATGGAAGTCTTGGATGATGCTCACTGAAGAACGGAACTACAGTATGAGTGTCTGAATAACAGGATGGTGAATCAAACAACTCAAGATGATCCTGAAATGGAATCTCCAATGAAGATGGGATAACAGGTGTGCTGAAACTGTCATCTGTGAGGAAAGGAATTTCCTCTGATATGGCCTCAACAACTACACTTGATGGCTCGATGAGTGGAGCAACAATGTCAGTCATAGCTGAAGAGGAATCCTGCTGAACAGATGTGATCTCAACAGGAGGTAGAGGTGTAGAAGTCTCAACACTAGTCTCATGAACAGATGGAAGAACACATAAGTTCAAGTGACCAAACTTCACCTCAGATACTGCATGCTCTCTTGTGGAAAGAGAGGAAAACTCAAACAATGGAGATGGTGGACCAAAGTGTGTGAATGCATACAACCGGGAAGAATGATCAACTGTCCCTGTTGCAACAATGTTGCCAATCTGAATGTCTCTGATGTGCACTGAATCAGGTGTAAACTCAACTGTCTTCCCTGTCCCACTGTGAGCAATCTGATAGATGGAGAGAAGGTTAGTGGACAAAGATGGAACACATAGTACATCATTGAATGTACCATCATCAATGTCAATAGAACCTTTCCCACATACACTCATATAAGTGTTATTACCCATCAATATGTGTGGTGAGGATGCAGCCTCGAAAGATGAGAACATGTCCTGAGAAGATGCCATATGGTGTGAAGCACCTGAATCTAGTAGCCATCTGGATGAATGTGAACTGGAGGTTGCACATAATGCATGACCCTTATGTGGGGCCTGTCCATCTGTCTGGAATGATGGTGAAGAAGAAGAAGACCCACCTGATGTAGATGAAGAAGAGTGATGAATATTGTTCCTCTCAAGAAGAGCTGTCAAATCTGAAACCTGTTTGGCATATCCATCTATCTTCTTCTCATAACACTTGGACTCATCATGTCCTGGCTTATTACAATAAGCACACTTAGGTCTATCTTTCTTCAATGATTCCCCCTTAGGAGAAGGTGAATCAGAGGTGTGTTGTGAACTGGAATCCTTCCAATGCTCTGTGGTCTTTGGTTTCTATTTCTGCTTTTGCTTCCCCTGTGATGACTAGGCTACCAACGCTTGGTTCTGTGAACCTGAAAGTGAATCCATCTTGCTCGAGCTTGGCTTGCTCATGAGTCAAATGATCACAAAACACCTCAAAAGTAGGCATGACATGTCGAGTACCCAAGGCATCCATGGTGGAATAGAAGGTCGAAGAGAAGATCTAAAATGGACCCCGAAGCTTGGAGAGGATTAGGAAGATGCACTCTGTATCAGTCTTAGTCTTGCCACAACCCTGCAAGATAGATCTTTGTTGTTTGAACTTCATCAGAAAGTCCTCAATGGAGGGAAACAAATCAGGTACCAAGGAAGTCAACTCAACCTCAAGCTGCAATGCTCTGAACTCGTTGACAGTGCCAAAAAGTCCATCAAACTTGGTCCAAATGGCTCGAGGAGTGAGACACCCATCAAGATGAAACATGAGACTATCTGAAATGTGTAAAGCCATCAATCCCATAGCCTGATCCATATGGTTCCTGTGCTGCATAACCTCAAAGAGGTGAGTCAACTTAGGCTGAACCTCATCCAAACAGGACCATAACCCTCGATATTGAAGAAGAGTCATCATGCAACCCTTCCAAGTGTGATAATTATGTAGGTGTGAGAGATTCAATAGATCTATCGACCATCCTATGAACTGTGCCTCAACTGCTCTGAATTTTTTTATTATTATTTAGTGGTCTTTCAAAACTAGACAGAAGATGCAGAAGGGGTTTGTTTGTTTTGTTTTGGTGTTTATAGATTCTGGTTTTCTGATGTAAATGATAGAAAGCAAGAAAAAACACCCCCCCACAATGCAAAAATCCAATCCCCAGTACAAACTGAAAGCCAGAAAACAATAGAAAGCAGTAATGTTTGAGACAAATCTCGCGTACTTGAAGAATTCTGCGATGAAATGACTACAGATCTAGAAAGAGTTAACATAACTTCCTTTCTCGACTTCATCGCTTTTGGTACCATAAAATAAAAAGTTATGCCTCGAGCGAAAAATCATCGACTTTGAATGAGAAAATGCAACCAAAATAGAAAATTTTGGAAAAATCTTTACACTCCATCGAACAGCTCGGGGAGCCAGCTTTCCAACGCCTATTTGTTTTTGAAATCAGAGATCGACGCCCGATGAGCACCCGATGAACAAAGAGGGCAGTTAGGCCCCTCGTGGCGCCCCGCGTTCCCTCTGGACCGGGCGGCGCTACAGCGTGCACCGGGCTATGGTCGGTGGTCACCGCGATGAGCTGGGCACAACCGCTGGTGGCGAAGCTGGTGGTGAACTCTGAATGGCAGGCTGGCCAACGCCAAGCCGGTGGTCGCTATTGAGCTGGCGCTACTTTCTTACAATCGCAAGCACGCTTTTAAATCAAAAATTCGCTTTTTTATTTTTATTTTTTTTTTGCAATTTGACCTCAAACGGCGTGTCTCCGGGTCAGACTTGGGGAAATTTTTGCCTTCCGCAACCGCTTCCGACCGACGGGGTGGTTTATATGAAAATAGGGGTTTTGACGCTTACAAGCTCAATGGTGAGGTCCCCTGCTTTGATTCAAAGTGCTCCAAAAAGAACCCCCTGCCCCTATATATTCCAAATAAAAAATAGAAGACAAACACAGATTTGATGCAACCAAAACCTAGATCTCTAATTCTTTCAAAAAACTGAACAAGCTGCAGTAGATCGGCTCTGATACCATGTAGGATTTGAGAAAGACAAATCCAAAGAACCCAATGAACACCTGCATGCAAGAACTTATCACAGAGAAAGAGAGAGAACAAAATACGGCTCTGGCAATATGCAAGAATGTATTATCAGACTGAAATGAACATCAAGAGAGATAGAATACAAGAGATCAATCCTTATAAAAGGAGATCTAAACCTAAAGGAAACCCTAACCCTAAAGGTGAGTGCATTTAATAATTAATATTAATTATTAAATGACTAATATATGTGCATAAAGTGAATTCTTAAGAGGAGAGTAAAGTTAATTAATTATTTTACTCTAACAAGGTAAAGTATTCAAATAGACATAACAAAATTCCAATGGTCATACCAAATTGGAATTTAGCAAAAAGTACAAAAGGATGAATGAGGGGAGAAAAGAGAGGGGCAACATAGGAAGAAATGGAGGGGCTACACTTAAAGTGAGGTGCATAGGGAGGAAGGATGAAGAGAATGATGGATGAGGGAGGTCTGAAAACGAGCCAAGATCTCATGGAAATAGAGAGAGGCCATGAATGACCACCCATTGTAATTTTTTAATTGAATTAATAAAATGATGTTTTCTTGCAATTATTTTTGGTTGAAATATTGAAAAATGTTGTTAGTGTCATTTTGTGAGTTGTGAAGGTATTTGATGTGAGTTATTTTGCAGAGGGGAGTACCCTTTTGCTTCAATTTGTATCAGAGTAGGTAATCTTGAGCATGGAGAGTATCCACCAGGACCATGAGTGAAGAGTTTGTGAAGAGTGAAGAAGCCTTGAGAGGCCATTGGTTCCATGGGAATCATGTTGACTGTCCTCCAACAGAGATGAGGCTGGGTAGTAGGTGTGCAAATCTCTTCCACTCAGAGGAAGTGGATAGAAGAGATCGTGAGGGTACATCTTCCAAAATCCTATTGGGTAGAGGATAGTGGTGAAAATTTGTTGCAGGGGGAACCTGCAGAGGTAGTGAGTATTGATTCTAATTTGTTGGTGGTTGCAGATAGAGAGTGTACCATATTTGTGGCAAAATGTCTTGGAGATATGAAGAGAGTTTTTGGATGAAGAAGGAATATTTGAAGCCATGGGAAGTGAAACATGAACCCATCCAAAGGAATGATGTGTTTCAAATTGTATGCAAGTTTGGTGGAAAATGTTGCAAAGTAATGGTGGAAAATGATAGGAGAGATAATCTAGTTGTGTTGGAGATGGTTGAGAAATTGAACTTGAAGAGGATGAGGTACTCAAAGCCATACTATGTCTCTTGGCTACAAGAAGATCATCGAATTTGGGTAAGTGAGCATAGCATTGTGAGTTTTCATATTGGTATATATGAGGATGAAATTGTGTGTGATATAGTACTCATGGATGTTTTCCATGTTTTGTTGGGACAACCTTGGATTTGGGATATAAAAGGTGTATATAATTGCAAAAAAAATACTTATGGTATAGTTAAGGATGGGAAGAAGTATGTGTTGAATCCATTGCGAGATAAACCAAAGACAGTGGTTAAGGAAATTGCATTAGTATGTTCTGATGAGTGTTAGAAAGAGGAAAGCAACATCAACATTGCAACAGGTGAGAAAGAAGTGGCTAAGAATCCTTTGAAGGATGAAGAGAAGAAGGAAATGGTTTCTGCAAGTATGCAGACTAAAGAAAAATAAGAGGAGGTCCTTGTGCAAAAGGATCAAGAGGAAAGGGAAGAGATTGCAACTGAGGTTGTGAAGGTTGAAGAAGATTTGTTGTTGAAGATGGTGGTGATAGAGGATGAGTGGAAGGAAAATCCTGCAGCTACCGAGAATGAATCTATAGTTGAGATAGAAGATGTTGTAGTGAATGATTAAATTGCAACAATGGAAGAAGAAGTAGGAGAATTGAAGGTGAAAGAAAATGAAGAAGTGATTGCAGCAGTAGAGGATGATGTTGTAATGACAAAAAAGAAAGAGGTAAAACTTAATTTTGAATTTAGTGATGAGTTGAATTTTCATATGGTTGAGGAGAATAAGGAATTAGTTGATCATGTGATTGCTAATTGGTGTATGGATAAGTTGTTGCATATAGAAATTGTATAGGATGTTGCAGGATTTTGGTGGAGGTGGTCAGTCAGTGGTGGGTTGGATCTCATGAATGAGAAGAAAAGAATAGAGGGTGTTTGGTAGAGGAGGATGTTTCATAGTGGACACGAGTCCATGAGAGGAAGGAAGGATGAAGTGGAGTGTTGTTGGAGAGAAGTGGTGTGTGTTTCGACATGATGCTAGAAAAGGCGGAAGAAAGGTTGATTTTCAACACTTGGTATAGTGATGGTTTACATTGTAGATTGTTTAAAATATCAAAGAGTGGTTCTATCACTCAAATCCACCATTGTGAGCCTATGCTCACACTATTTCTACTCGGCATGTCTGATGCAGGGGCATCCAAGAGAACTGGCAATCAACATCACCCAAAAACATTTTCAGGTTTAATTTTCAGTTTTGGTTTGCTCTGGTTTGGTATCCATAGGCATTTCTCAACCTCATAGAACTTCGATGTCAATCATGTATGGAAAAAGTCAACCTTTGACAACATCGATTCCTGTTACAAATAAAAAAATGTCTTTACTGCACCCCCATGGTGGTCATCTAAAAATCTTGTGGTATTGTAGGAAATCACACTCCCACGGTGATCATCTAAAGAGCTTACGATGATGCGGGAGCTCATTAACTACAACCCCGGGATCAACATTATGATAAATTGTGGTATTGCAGGTTGGGATGCTATCCCATGATGTGGTATCTGGTAGCTTGCGGTAGTGTGGGAACCGCTACCCTGCAGTCGATGTGTAACCCTCTTGCAGTGTTGTGGGTTTGACTTGAAGGGAACCATCATCCCATGGTCTAGTTGTGATTCTTCTACGATATGGTAGGTTGGTGTTGATCATTGTCTTGCGACCATTATCAGGAGGTGTGGTGGATCTGTGGGATTATATGTTAATCATCGATCTTTGTCACCATGATCAAGGGCGAGTATTCAAACAGACATAATGGAACACCAACGGTTGTACCAAATTGGAATTTAGCAGAAAGAATAGAAGGATGAACAAGGGGAGAGAATGGAAAAAAGAGAGGGGCAACGCAAAAAGAAATGGAGGGGTTGCACACAAAGTGAGGTGCATAGGGAGGAAGGAGGAAGAGAAGGACGGACGGGGAGGTCCGAAAATGAGCCGAGAGCTCATGGGAACAAAGAGAGGCCATGAACGGTCGCCCATTGTAATTTTGTAAATGAATTAATATAATGATGTTTGCTTGCAATTATTTCTGGTTGTATTGTTGAAAACCATTGTTAGTGTCATTTTGTGAATTGTGAAGGCGTTTGATGTGAATTAGTTTACAGAGGGGAGTACCCTCTTGCTTCAATTTTACGTAAAGGGGTTACTAATTGGGAGAATTAGGAATGGTACAAAAACTTTTTTATGAGAATATTCTTTGTTAGAATAGTAGCCCTTGATTTTTGATCAATTTTTTTGCTAGTTGAAAAACTCCTCACCAACTTCTTTGGTCCCTAGGTCTCTAATAGGTGGAAAAAGCTTGTCAATTCATTAGAAAGATGTTTATGACTCCTCATTTTTGAATGGAATATTTTTCAACCTAGCCATTTATTTGCAAGCTAGAGTAGCCACTTATAGGCTTCCTACTTTCCATAGAGAAGATGAACTTTGTTGGGCCTGGGATCATAATAAAGGAAATTACACTATCACTCCTACCTACACAATGTTGTTGGACATCCCCACTAGTAATATCTTTTAAAAAAAAAATTGGAATCATAATTTAACTCCAAAAATTAATTTATTTTTTTGGACTATTGTTCATGATAGAATTCTCACATAGGATAACCTTCAATAAAGGGATTCTAGTTTCCAAAAAATAAGTTTTATGTAAAAATGTGGAAGAGTCAGTTGATTACCTTTTTTGTTTTTGTGATTTTGTTATTGATATTTCTTGGAAATATTTATAAAAAAAATAGAAATATAGTAGACCACTTTGAGGGGGTTACCTCCAATAATCATAAATATGATATGAATTGAAGAATTGATGATATGATGATTTGGGAGGAACATATCCCATTTATTTACAGGCTTAACTATGTAGGGGCATACCCCTCCATCCTAATAGAGAGTAAATTTAAGGTATTAACTAAAAATAATGTTAAGGTTAAGCATTCCACAAGTTCTTAACTTATTATACTTAGGAATATATATTATATTCTTAGGAATATAAGATATATTAGGGTCATAACATTAGACTGAATATTTACATTAGATAGAATATTAAGGACCTAACATGCCCCTCCCATTCAAAAATTTTTTATCCTTAATGCTTGGTAATTCTCGATGCTTTAGTATGAAGTGTACATCTTCCCATGTGACATCTTAAATTGGCATATTATTCTTGATTAAGAACTTAGAGATAGCTCTATTTTATAATTGTTTCACTCTTTTCTCAAGGTCTTAAATAAACTTGCCTTCATCAACTCTAGTAATTCTAACTGGAGTGGAATATTGTTACCTATTACTTTATTTAAACAAGAGACATGGAAGATAGGATGAATTTTGGAAGAGGGCAGAAGTTATAACTTATAAGATACACTTCCTATTCAATGGAGAACCTTACAGGGACCATAAAATTTAGGGTGAAAGCTTCATGTTCTTATGTTTCTTAAGGTAAATTTGTTTATAAGGTTGTAATAGAATATATACCCAATATCCCTCTTCAAAATTCCTCTCACTATGATGTTGATCAACTTGTTTCATTCAATTTTGAGCCATAACTAAATTATCCTTAAGGATTTGTAGTATTTGTTGTTGGTGTTGAATATGGTCCTCTACT
>VDFB02065951.1:0-83548 GCA_007258455.2 Sequoia sempervirens
TAATTTCAAGTTGCGGATATATAAGAGTGATTGTTTATTTGAATTGAAGAGTGTAAGAGGGTGAAAGAGTGTGTGAGTGTATGCTAGAGTGTGCTTGTATGTGTGAATATCATTCGAAGACAGAGTAGAGTGTGAAGAAGTGTGCAGAAGAGTAAAGGATTGTTCATGTGCTTAACCGAAACTATAATTAGGCATTAGCAAATTCTATTCTCTCAGTTCAAAATCCGGATGGTTGTAATCTGAATCTCTTTGGAAGACAGTGTGTCTTCCTTTGTAATTGAGTAGTGAGCTCTAGGCAGTGTGCTTGAATGCATGTGCATTCCCCATATTTCATTTTCATTATACTTTTAATAGGGTATAATCTTGTGGACTGACCTCCACTGTGGTTTTTCCCCTAACAAAGTTTCCACGTAAAAAATCTTGGTGTTATGTGTGTTTCTGATGTGTTGATGATTTATGTTTTCATGGTTAATAATAAGATCTAAGAATAAGGTTAATAAGTTGAATAAGTTTTGAATTTATGTGACAACTGATTCACCCCCCCTCTCAGTTGTCTTCCCTTGTGTTTCCAACAAGGGCAGCAAAAGGTAAATGACACTGTTGTTTCTTCGGGACATCAAAAGGTAAGTCCCATGTCTTTTAATGTGGTTGAGAATTTAAATAAATCTACAGTTGACATGTCCATTATGGATGCATTGCATATCCCAGGCCAAAAAATCTTGTTACAAGATGCATTGGCTGAACTTTCATCTTCAGATGTTGTTAATGTAGAGAAGAGAAAAACTGTACTTGTGAACGGCTTAGAGGTCAAAGGTGGGCAGAAAAATCAAGAGGTAAAACCCCCACCATTCTATCTAAGCCTTATTATCAGGGATAAACTTGTCCATAACTGTATGATAGACTTGGGTACTAGCAGCTCGGTCATGCCTAAAAGCTTAGCAGATAAGTTAGGCTTGGTTTATGAACTCGTATCAAAAGGAGTTGTGCAATTAGATGGATCTGTTGTTCAAACAACATGAATCATTAAAAATTTGGCCCTCACATTATATGCTTTCCCCAAATTTGTTGTTTCCCAAGATGTCCATGTGATTGAGTTGCCTCCCCATTTTGCACTTTGCCTCTTAAGAGACTTTACGACCAAATTAGGAGGGTTCTTATCAGCTAATTGGTCCCACTTATTCTTAGAACCAAATATCACACCAAAGTGACCATTAGGTCCGAACCATTAGCTAAATATCACATTGAGCCATACATTCCTAGCCTAGTAAATGTTAACCTGTACACCACAAATGGACTAGAGAATCAACCCATGACCTCAGACCCCAATGCAACCAACAAAATAGAAAATTTGGATGGATGGGCTGCCCAAATTCATGACCTTGATCATTTTAGCCCCATCGAGGAGGAAAGGTTAGTCATTTAATTAATCCATGAGCTTGATACAACAGTCCCTAATCTGGTTAAAGGCCAAAGTTAGATGAAACATCTGTTCAAGAATGGATGAAATTACTTTTTGAGAATGAAGCTTCAAATAAAGAAGAAACCCCCAAAGAGTATGGAGACGTTGATCAAGAATGGATGGAGATGTAGTTTGATGATCAAACCTTGGATCAAGGGGAGGTTTTCGAAGAATATTTTCTCATTGAAGTAAGTAGGGCCATTGAAAACTACTTTGAGAGGGAAAAATGTGTAGATAAAGAGAATCCATTTCTGGAGGATTATGAGTTCCCTGCTGAAAATTGTGAAGATGCAATCATTGTTGAACCACGCCTTCCAACTGATTGGTTAGAAGGATTGCCCAATTTTGATGTCAAAATTCAAAGGAGTATGACTACATTGGGATCAATTTCTACTAGCGAAAAAAAATTCAATGAAAAGTACTTTGAAAAAATCTTATCAGAAAGCTAACTTTCAGTTGAATGAAGAGCTAAACGATAACACGATAAGAGAATTATGTGAAGCAAAGTTCAGAGAATTTGCTGTTGGAAATTTTGTGTTCAAGTGGGATGAAAACAAGAAAAAACCTGGGAGACACTCCAAATTTGATGCAATTTGGGAGGGATCGTATGTAATAACAGAATGCAAAGAGCACAATTCATTTCAGCTCTCAAGGTGAAGCGGAGAAGTGCTTTTGATCCTAGTCAATGGGATCCATTTAAAACATTGTTTCTAAGATTCTAAGTTCTACCCCTATACTATAGTAGATTAGTTTATGCTAATAAGTGCTTGGATCACTTTTCTTTTTAGTTGTTTCTTTTCCATAAGTGCTTCCACACATTATTTTCTTGCCACTAGGGCCTTGTAGGTTTGCTTATGTTTTTTTTGTTTTGGTTTCTGCTGCTGTTTGGTGTGTCAAGTTTCAATTTTTTTCAGATCTCTTGAGTTTCATAAGGGAAAAATTGACTCCATGCCCAATGGATCTACTTAAGGAAAATGGCCTAATGCTTAGTAGGCAAGCATTTAGCATAGGTCACCAAGAGTGTTATCAAATTTTCACCACAACTCAAATTGACAGAGTTGGTTAATTCAAGTTCATTTTAAGGTGAAAAGTTTCAGTTATTTCTGCAGTTGTTTAAACCATTGCATGTTTTGAGATTTGAGTATAAAATAAAGTGCAACGTGTTTCAGTTTTACATTCATCATTTGCAACATTAAATATTATATGAAATGTAAAATAAAGTACTTCATTATGTATTCAATTATTCATTACAAAATGTTTCATACATTTTTGCAAAAGAGAAGTACAAAATTGAACAAAAATTACACAAAATGTTGTTTTGTATTCATTGGGATGAAAAGAGAATCAAGTGTCCCAGACAAGTTGTGGGAGTAGCTGAAACAATGAATCATAAAGAGTACACTACGCTGCAAAAGATTAAAAAGAGAAAAGAGCACATAAGAAGGTTCACATAGTCGTCATTGCCTGAACGTGTCTTTGAGTTTTCCTTTAGTGTTGTGCATTCCTCTTTGCTCCCATTCTCCAAGTGAACCTGCAAGTGGTAGAAATGTTGGTTAGAGTTTGGGTTATGAATCCTCCTACATGATCTATCAATAGTAATGTAGAATATTTCTTATGATGCATTGTTTCAATTGAACAAAGACAAGAGGAGTGCAAGAGAATACCAAAGGGGAAACATCATAAGAAACTTTGAATTTATTGTTTTAATCTAACATTGTTTGTTTCTTGTGCAGTTATAGGAAAAGCCATGTTTCTGATCTATTTTGAAAATTTATAGCATGTGGTGTAAAATGGGCTCCCACAAGGGTTGAGCTCAGCATATTGCTCCTTAACATTCCATAGAGGGTTTGAGAAAGGAAACAATTCAGTATTGCTCAAAAGAGATGCATATGAAGGAGTGCATCACAAGTGTCATAAGAACTCAAGCAAGTGATCATCTAGGAAAATCAAGTCTAGAAATGCAATGAATTGAAGATCATAGATGATCAATTGCTCAAGTAGATCACCATAATGAGTGCATCATCATGGAATGTGATAGTGAACAGGCATACATAATGCCTTGTTTACAAATCAACAATAGAAACCGAAGCAATTTGAGAAGCTTTAGAACACCATCATCAGGTGTTGTATTTCAAAATATTCTATGCATAGATAAAAATTTGACATCAACACTTGTTGCTTGAGAGAGATAAAAATGCATGACGAATATAGAAGAAATATTGTCTCCATTCAGAAACAAAATTGTAAGTGGCTGCAAATGAAGCTTGAAGGTCAAAGGTGAAGGGAAAGAAGCACTGTTGAACTGAAAATGCAATACACTAAGTTCTTGAGTTGAATGTAATGTGAAATAGTATCCTTGATGTCAATGTAATAAAAAGAAACTCAAGGCTAGTTTCAAAACAATTGATGCTACAAATACATAAAAACTATCTCATTGCATTGTCACATGAAGCTATGATGAAGGTGGAATTAGAAGTACATTTCTGAAGCATTTGAATGCATAGAATGGATGACAACAAGAAGCAAGTGATGTATAGAAAAATACCATGATGGCTTAGTGCAATTTTGCAAATTAAGTAACTGAAATAGAGACATCTATTTACAATGCATTTGAGAGTAAATAGAGATTTCTGTGTGCAAGTGTGTACAAATGACATTACAAATCATGCCAAACAGCGAATGAGAAATTGCATGGAAGTATTTTGAGCTTCATTGTTTATACACTTCAAGAAAAATAGAAAGCAAGAAATTACCAACTCTTGCAATGAAAGGAAAAGATTACAAATTCCACTGGAGCAACAACCTTGTTTTCTTCAAAGATGAATGAAATGAGAAATTTAAAGAAGAGACAATAACTTGTGCCAAGGACAACATCACTTCGAAGCAAAGTGAAAGCATAACATTTAGACCTTGTTTCCATGGTTATGGCATGATTCAGTTTTAAGGAAAAATGCTTATGATTCAGTTTTAAGGAAAAATGCTTAAGGAAAGGATTCATTACATCTATCTCTTTGGAGAGTGAAAGTACTAAAGCATAGTAACAACCATTATTAATGAGAATGAGAAAATGCATCCATGTTGTTCTTTTCAAAATGGTAAGCTTATGCTACAGAAGCTAGGGTTTTCAAGATAGAAGTGAATAACAATGTTTGCATATTCAAAAAATGTGAAACCCAAAAGAGTTCCAAGCTTTGGCCTTGCTTAAGAATGGCTAACTTTTGTTCTCATTTCAAAAAATAAAGGATAATGTTGCATTTTCAGAAAATATATGAGAGATGTAAAATGCATCGAAACCCTAGTTAGTGCTCTCATGGTCGCGGCCTGAAAGGAAAGTTTTCTCTCCACAAAGCAAACCCACTTGGGGGTTTGGTTTAAAAACAAGTCCAAATACATAGACAATGAGGGTTTGAATGTATTCAAAGAATGAAGCCCTTCAGAAAATGGAGCATGGTACGGCCATAGCCACGACTATGAAGGGTTTGCAAGCCCTTTGAAACAAAGACAAAATGCATGGTTTTCTCCTAATTTTATATTCTTTACAAATGCCATTACTTTCTTAACCTGGGTCAAGCCCAATAATAAGTCATTTTTACAAAAATGAAGAAATGCAAAATAATGGTCATGGCCTATGCTTAGGGATTTTAGTTTTTACACCATAGATATTTCATGTTTTTGTGAAAAAGGCTTGAATCAAAGATTATTTAAGAGGGAAATGCTTGAAAAAATGAAGCATGGAGCTTACCCAAGGTTGCTGTGGATAAAAATCATCAAAATCCTACGAGCCATGTCTTCAAAAGGCTCAAACCAAACACCCCAATGACGGCCCCCGAAGAATGGAAGAGACATCAACAGAGAGAAAGCAAACAAAATGCATTAGAATTCATGATGATAGTCATAGCCAAGAGGCCTCAAAGCCTTCAAAATGAAGTAAAAATGCCATAGACAGGAGAAGGAGTAACTCACCATTGAATTGCAGAGGAGAATTGACAAGAAAGGCATCAAAAGATGGTAAAAAATAAAGCTCAAGGCTCCAAGCCCTAGTTCCTCATGGCGGCCAAATGTAGAGCCCTATTTTCTTCAACTTGGCCGATGAAAAATGATGATCAAAATGCATTAGGGAGGTGGTATTGGTATTAGGGTTTTCCAAAAGCCCTAAGTCGAATTTGTTTTATCACATTCTTTTTAGAAAAAACAAATGCTTATTAATGCCTCATCACATATGTTTTACCTAGGTCAAACCAATGCCTTAGGCATTTTTATTAATTTTTAAGGAAAATCAAAAACAAAAACCATACCTTTCCTTTGTGCTTTTCATGTGGACCATATACACATTGACCCTTTCACTAGGTCGAGTTGTCCATGCCTTAGTGTATTTTTTGTTCTAGGACTCATAATCTACTTTTATGATTTTTTATAAGAAAAATCAAATGTATAGGAGCTTTCACATAGTGTTTTGATTTTTTGCAAATATTAATTTTTACTCAAACTGCAAAAAAATCAAAATATTTGAACTCAAATTGCAAAAAACAGATGTATTAGGAGAGTTTCTATATTGTTTTTTGAAATTGCAGATGATGTAAAACATCACTAATGGTAATGTTTCTATAAATTACATTGGTGTTTGTTATGGTTTTAAATGTAGTTGGTATACTTAAGTCCTCTTGAAAACTTTCTATTTTGAGTTGGAGTTCTTGGGCGAATTTGGAGAAAGAGAGGCAAATTGAACTTTCTATTTTTAGTTTCTAGCTGTTTGCACCTGATTTTGAGGATTTTTTGGATGGAACCTTTGGAGATGGGAATTTTCCATCTTTTATATGTAGTTCAAAGCAGTTTGAGGCTCTATTTTTCAGGCTTTTCTGAGGAGCTCGAAAATGGATAAGAGTTTCTTTTTGAAGATGTAGTGGGGCTGATTTTTTCTATTTTTCACTATTGGGGTCACTTGAGGGCTATAAGTTTGAGAAATTTTAATTTCTCAAGGGTTCAAATTGATGGCTTCTTGGTATCCTATCCACTGAGAGAGTTTGGTAAGCTAATTGATGTACTCAGATTCTGAAATTGTCATTCCTCCAGTTCAATAAAAACAACAGAGTTACTTTCTCATCCACTTGTTCAAATTTACAATTACAATATGATGTTAGTTGTGATTCAAAAATTGTAGAATCCTTCTTATGTCTTGTCATTGTAGGTTTGTTTGTAGGTATTTCAAGTGGTTTAGGTTGCATTCTGTGTTATGTTTGGTTAACCTTTATGCAAAACACTTTTGAGTCATATGCTTAGGGTGGGATTGTGAAAATTAGAGTTTTGGAGGTGTTGTGAGTGAAAAAATTATCAGAATCTTCTTATTGCTAGTGAATCACCTTAGTTAGGATCTTTGTTTTCAGTTTTTCCTTCTACCCCTTTTTCCCTAAAATTTTAGTAGGTTAGGTGTTTCACTGGGGGAACCAGTCCACTCTAGATATTTTCTCTCACCTATAGATTTACCCATGAATCTGAGAGTGTTTCCATGTTGCAACAGGATAGGCAAGTCTGACTTGGCTAAGGGTGAAATCCTGATTGCCAACAGGAAATTTGAAAGAAATAATATGTGCACATTGAGGCGTTTGAATTTAATGTAGAATAGCGTGATCATGTTTAAGTGTCATCATGACATTTTTTGATCCATTAATGTGGTGTAGCGCCTTCAAATCGGAATTGCTAGCCAAGTATTTAGTTGTTTCCATAAAATTTGATTGGAAGGGTTGTAACCAATGGTTCTGAATTTAGATTTAAATTTGGTGATTAAGTTGTTTGCTTCTAAATTTTATTTTATGCATATCTTCTAACATATAATGAGTTGCAGTTAGCTAGGATTTGGCATAAAAGTGGTAAAGTTTAGTCAGGGAATACACACCAACAGGGAATTATTAAATGAGTTTTTGGGAAGTAGTGAAATGATGAAGGGATTTGCATTGAATGAAAAATTAAAAGGTAACCTTCGCTACCACTATAATTCCCAACCTAATAGCGGGCTTCATTAGTTGCCAGATGAAATGAGCTATCAATAAATATCAAAAGAAAAATGAGATATCAATGAAATATCGAAAGAGATATACAAAAAAAAGAGAGTATATATCAACTCTTTAAGCTATCCAAATATCTCTACCGGGGCTATGGACACCTGGCTGGTAGTAGAGCTATGTTTCAGGAATTACAGAGATAACCTTGTTGGGGCTATGGACGCTTGACTGGCAACAAGACTCTATCCCCAGTTGGCTTTGGATGATTACCAAATTATGTAGTTCAATGTCAATGAACTAATTTTTTCACTGAGTTCCAGAAACTGGAATTAATCAAAGCACACATGGATATTTCCAGAGAAATTTTACTATTTTTATGTTAGAATCTAGGTAAAGGTAAAGAGTTATTATTTTAAAATATGCATAAATTATAATTTATGACTGGTGATTTAATCCCAAGTTTTGGTTTAAATTTGGTTTTATTGGCTGCAAGTTGTTGTGTGGTCTCATAACATGCCCCAAGACTGTAAGACTTGGGGACCCCAAGTGAAAACTAACACTTATGGCAAGTGCTGGCTAGTTGGAAAGATCACCGAAGGTGAAAAGCAAGATAATTTTTTTTTTGAAAGAGTACTTTGTAATTCAAGTGTTTCGGGTACCAGGTATCAGGAATTGGGAATGCCATAAATGTAAAAGGTAAAGCAAAGTATTAATTGAAGTGTTCTAGTCCAGGAATCAAGGTCTGGTAAATATGGAAGTTCTAGTAAAAACCGAGGTCCAGGAAAATCATGGGTAAAGCTAAATACTAGGTACCAGGTACTGAGTAACAATGCAAAGTAAAGTTTTAAAATTTCAAGGTTATCTAAGAGGTCCAATGGTCCGATAACCTGGTCTAAAAGATAATTACACAAGAATATATGATTTTCTTGAAAGTGTGTTATTTATGATGGATTTATAATGATAATGAATTAATGATGGTTTTATTTACATGAGATTTTTTATAAAAAAAAATTTAAAGGGATTTAATAGGTGGAATTTGTGATTGCAGGAGAAGTGGATTGCGATTCAAAGTTTGGGTATGGATGGTCAGGAAAATTTGGATCATAGATAGAATCATATCTAGATTGGGCTCTACATTTTGGGAAATCATGCGAAGGAGCTTGAGTCACTAGAATATTGGGGATCTCAGTATTTCACATACGGCGAAGAAAAGCGCCAACTTCCAGGGAAGCTCATTCCTGAGAGTAGAAAGCCCGAGGTAGAACCAAAGTGTAGGAACAGGATGATAAAGCAATCATTCTAGAAATACATGGGATAGTTCCTACATACTATCCTGATTCAAGTTATTATCTTGGCGATAATAAAAAAGATGAAACACTCGAAGGACATCAACATGCAGATGAAGGTTGACCTTTGTTGAATTCATTTTCAATTCTCTTACCAGTCACCATTCCACATGCCTTGATGTGATTCATCCCTTGGATTTCCTCTCATGTATTTTTCTTATCCTACCCATGTCTTACTTCTATAAAAGGCCATGGGATACTTCTTTTTAAGAAAAGTTCATAATTTATAGATGTTAGAAGAGCTAATTTTTTTTTAAGTTTTGTTCTTTTTTCTTGTTTTTTGAATCATTCCGGTCTAAAAACTTGTATGCACATAGAACTTAATCAATATCGAAGCCAATTTGATATCTACCTATCTCATATATCTTTTGTAGTTGGTTTGTTAGTTCAGGGAAACAAAACTATGTGTTGCATCATTTAAGGGTGCATACAAAACCTACTCGATGTTCAAACTTAACCCCCTTCTTTAAAAGCTCACACCGTTTTATGCCTAGTTGTGAAGCAATCTGGTGAAGTATAAAGTTGTTTTCTTTGATTTGATTAAATCTTGGGGCATGTGTGGAGAATAACCAT
The DNA here is from genome assembly GCA_007258455.2 of Sequoia sempervirens. Lineage (NCBI taxonomy): Eukaryota > Viridiplantae > Streptophyta > Pinopsida > Cupressales > Cupressaceae > Sequoia > Sequoia sempervirens. Next base: position 9,375 of record VDFB02065951.1, read on the forward strand.
GAGAAATTTTATTTTTTAGTATTTTGATGCTTTATTTTAGATTAGATGTTAAATTTCAGAAAATGTTCTAAAAAATATATGAATGAATGGAATATTATTGAAAATATTTCGTTTATATGAAATTGATGAATGTTTAAAGCTAAATCTACTTAAGTGATAGCAAAATTGTTTGATGTTGATGAAATATTATTGCAAATCTATTGATTTCATGAGATTATTTTATGATCAAACTGGAAATATTTTATCTAATGATAATGATTCTTAATAAAAAGGAGATAACCATATACCCCTTGAGATTAACAACAATATCACATCATACCCTGAAGCAAACCTAGTATGGTCAAGACCTGACTATCGGTGCCTTGGGATTAAGCTAAGTCAACCTTTTCCTATTACTCGGACCCTTAGGTTGCCTTGGTCCAGTCTTTCAAGTAAAGATATGTTCTTCACGGTTTTCCTGTGAGGATTTTATCTGCACTGTTTCTGCGAGTAACATTGTCATCAACACCAGTGTTCTAGATAATGAGGATGAAATATTGTTCATGGCTACTAAGAAGACTGAAGATGAAACTAAAGATTCAAGGGTTGTGTGACTACTTTTCATGCAAAATATGAGGCGAATTCCTAGGTGATTGACAGTGGTTGTTCCAACCACATGATTCTAGGAAAAACGGTGACTTATACAGTCTAAAGGATGTTAATAGGAGAGGTTATGTTTTGGAAAAAACAAGTGAATGTTGGATTTGGCATAGGAGAATGGGACACAATAATTTATTTTTATGAATAGGCATCTATCTATATTAAAATAAGATAAAGTTACATATTCACAAAAAAAAGATGGGTGGTAAGAAGGCACAACAATTTTGACAACCTTGCGAAGATCAATTCATCACATGTGGTAAGAGATATGCCCAATATTTTCAAGCTTGTAAGTACCTTGTGCAAAGAATGTAAGCTTGGAAATAAAACAAGGATAAGGTTCAAGTCTAAAGAGTATTCTTCTTCTAGACCATTGGAGGTGATATATATAGATTTGTGCAGAACTACTAGAACAAAGAGTCGTCAAGGAGAAATTAATTTTATGCTTTTTATTGATGATTTATCTAGCTTAAAAGATAAATGATCTGAAGCCTTTAGTAGATTCAATATTTTCAAACCAAAGGTTGAGAATGAAGTGAATTCTAAATTCAAGTGTTTGAGGTCTAATAGAGGAGGAAAATTCACATCAAATGAGTTTAACGATTTTTGTGAAGAACATGGAATAAAGAGGCATCTATGTTTCGGTAGAACTCCTCAACAGAATGGGGTAGTGGAAAGAAAGAATAAGACTGTTCAAGGGATGGCAAGGATTATGTTGAAGGAAGAAAATTTTCTTGATGTTTATTGGAAAGAGGTAGTTCATACTATATTTTATATTCTCAATAGAGGGTTGTTAAGTGTGAACAATAGTAAGACCCCTTATGAGTTTTGGCATGGAAAACCAAAAACTGTAAAGTATTTTAGAATCTTTGGAATCAAATGTTACATCAAAAGAGATGAAGATGATTTTGGGAAGTTTGATTCTAGAGTTGATGAAGGTATTTTTCTTGGATATTCAAATTAGAGTAAAGCATACATGTGCTACAAAAAAGGGTTGGGAAAGATAGTTGAAAGAACAAATGTTAAGGTTGATGAATATTTACATCAAAATATGTATGAAATTGAGGATTGTGGATTTGATGCACCTCCCTACTCAGAAGAAGAAGAAAAAGAAGAAAAAGAAGAAATAGTAGGAAAGCATAGTAAGACTCCTACCAAGTATGTTCAAAAGAATCATTTAGAAGATCAAATTATCAGATATAAGAATGAAGGAGTAGAAACTAGGAGAAGGCTTGTAAAGACAAATGAACAAGTAAAGTTTTATTTATCATCAAATATAGAACCAAAAAAATTTGTTGATGCTAGCAAGGATGAAGGATGGATACAAGCAATGGAAGAAGAATTGAATCAGATTGAGAATAATCAAACTTAGGAACTGGTTCCAAGGCTTGTGAACAAGAATGTGATAGGAACAAAGAGGGTATTTAGCAAAAAATGAATGAGGGTGAAGTTATAAGAAATAAGGCAAGACTGGTATGTAAAGGCTATTCACATGTAGAATGAATTGATTTTGAGGAAACATTTTCTTCAATAGAAAGAATGGAAGCAATCAAAAATTTTGTTTCCTTTCTAACCCACAAGGACTTCAAAGTATATTAGATGGATGTCAAATCAACTTTTCTGGATGGATATTTGGAAGAAGAAGTCTATATAGAGAAACTTGATGGATTTCAGTTATTAGAAGACCTAAACATGGTGTGTAGACTCAAAAATGCATTGTATGGTCTCAAACAAGCTCCTAGGGCTTGGTATGCAAGGTTGGACAAGTACTTGCTTCAACAAGGTTTCAAGAAAGGAACCACATATAGTAATCTTTATTTCAAGATTAAGGATGAAAGAATTTTGATAGTTGTTGTATATGTTGATGATATAATCTTTGGTGGAAATGATGAAATGTGCAAGAAGTTTGTTGAATAAATGTAGAAGGAATTTGAAATTCCTATGATAGGTGAGTTATTATTCTTTATTGGTCTACAAATTACTTTGCTAAATGATGGTATCTTTATTTCTCAAGCAAAGTATGTCAAAGAGATGCTGAAAATTTATGGTATGGAATATTGCAAACCTATGAGTACTCCTATGGTAACTAGCTATCATTTGAGTAAAGATGATGAGTCTCCCCTGGCTGATTAGACTCTATACAAATCTATGATTGGAAGCTTGGTGTACTTAACTACTTCAAGACCTAATATTATGCATGTGGTATGTTTGGTTGCAATATTTCAAGATAAACCTAAATAAACTCATGTAAAGGTAGTCGAGAGAATCTTTAGATATTTGAAGAGTATTCTAGATTATGGATTATGGTATCCAAAAGGTAATGAATTTGATCTGATTGCATAAACTAATGTTGATTGTGTTGGTTGTGTTGGTGATACAAGGATTACCAGTGGTGGTGATTTCTTTTTAACAAACATGATGGTTTCATGGCATAGTAAGAAGCAAGATCTTCAATATCTTTATCAACAACAAAAGTAGAGTATATTGTTGCAGCATCTTGCTATACTCAATTGTTGTGGATGAAGAAAAAATTGAAGGATATCAAGACAAAGCATGATGGGCCCATTCCTATTCTATGTGATAACACAAGTGCTATCAATATTTCAAAAAATATGGTGATGCATTCTAGAACCAAGCACATATCAATCGGGTATCACTTTTTGGAGAGAAGGTTGCAGATAGAGAAGTGAAGTTGGAGTATGCATCTACAAAAGATCAGGTTGCAAAAAATTTCACAGACACTTGCAAAGGATACATTTGAATATCTCAGACTGAAGTTAGGGGTAATTGCCCCTTCTTCTTGCTAGATGCATAGCTGGTGCATTTGTCCAGGGGGAGTAATTCAAGTCATATCTTTATTCTTGGATTGATGAGGGATACCTCTCAAGAAAGAAGGTCGTGGTTGGAGAAATTCCATTTTTCCTTTGTCCTTGATGTCAAAGGGGGAGAGAATGTGCACATCAAAGTGGTTTTGTCATCAATGCCAAAGGGGGAAATTGTTGTAGTTTGGTTGTCATTGATGTCAAAAGTTCTATGAAGAGTGTTGTAGTTTGGATGTTGGGTTGTTAGTCTCTGAGAAATTCTCTGCATTCCTTTACTAATGATGTTTTACTCCTGTGGTTTGGAGGATAGCTTTTTGTTGTGTCAAGTAATGTATGATCCACATTTCAAATCATTTGAGTTATCGAAAATGTGTTTTTTGAGAATGGTAGATTGAAGATTATGTTGATTCTATGAGGATGTTCTCAAATGTGTAAAGGTTGGTTCTACATATCTCTACATTTAAAGATATGGTTGTGTAGATTAGAAGTTAAGCTTATTAAGATGGCACATAAAGCTGTTATATCCAAAATTTCATGTCAATAATCCTTTTGTAGAGAAATTTAGAGATGATAGTGTACCAGACTATGCTATCCAGAGATTGGTTTCGATATTTGTTGGCTTGGGCCAACTTGTTGCTACATGAATTTTTGAAAGGATGCATGAGAATATTCTTGAATATCATGTGATGTGTGTTGATGCTCCACAAAGTGATTTATGGATTCTCTGGTATAGGCTATGGTCTAGAATGATTTTTTTTTTGGCTTATGCTTTTGTTGAGGCCAACTAAGGTTTGTTAATGGTGTGCATCACAAGTTAAAGATTGAGAAAAGTTTAAAGAGTGATTGATGGTGTTGCATGAGTCATGCCAACTCATTTGGGAGAAACACAAATAATGTTTTATCATTCTTGTGTACCACCAATTGATGTGAAGATTGAAATGTTACATGTTACATGTTTTTCTTGTTTATGGCCAACCTAATTTATAATTTCAAAGTGTGGATGATATCTATAAAAGATCAAAGATGTGAAGACATTTGGGACTAGGTTAAGCATGTGTTGGAATCCGCAAGGTGTTTTCCTCTTCCTAGTTTTGTGTGTAGTCTTTTGGGTCTTTCCCTCTAGACGTTTCTTATTGCTTGCTTTATCCTTGGTCAACTTACAGGTGTAATATTTTTGTTGTATGCTGAAATGTGAAATGTAATCAATGTAATATCATGTGTAAATTACAAAACTAGTTAATATAGGGTGTGGATGATGATATGATGATTGGGTAAGTGACTAAAAGAGAACGAGCAAAGGTGATGGATCTTATTTGGTTTCATTTTTACCATGTCCCTATGATAGAAGGCATGTAAAGAAGTGTTATTAATTATTTGTTAAAGGTAGTGAGTTAAAGGAAATAAATTCTTGATTGTTGAAAGTAGTGAGCTAGTAGGCAACGAAGAAGAAATTTGGAGAATCTACAAAGTAGAATTACAATCATCAAAAGAGAGTGAGATTAATCATCAATTTTAGATAGTGAAAGGACTTCCATTCTATAATAATTCTTGAGTGTGCTTAGATCAAGGAGTTGTAGCTTCCTTGGGTGTAACCCTAAAACTATAATCAGGGAGTTGTATCTTCCTTACTTTGTATGCCTTAAAAAAAGTTGTAAATGTTGTTAATTTTATAAGGTTTGATTAGGATAGTAGCTCCTAGCAGCTTTTGTCACTGTGGTTTTTCCCATGTGGGGTTTTCCATGTATATTTGATATTATTTTGTGCATTTCTCCATCCTTCATATTTATGTGATAGTGTTTAAAGTATTTTTTATTTTAGAAGGTTTGAGATTCACTTGAATACTGATTCATCCACCCTCTTTGTATTCCTATATGTTCATGAAAACCTTATCCCAACTAATGAGGGAAATATCCTCTTTTCCTCAACCCTAATCTATAGAATATTTTTTTGTATTTGTTCAAATTTATTCATTAAGTACTTAGGAATTTTGAACAAAGAGAGAAAGTAAATAGGAATGTCTTGGAGGGAATCTTTGAACAATTGGAAATTTCCAACATGGGAAATAAATTTACCTTTCCATCTAGCAATTTTTCTTTTAATCCTCTCTAAGCCCAAGTTCCAAATGGTCGGAGTGACCTATTTAACTAACAAAGGTAGACCAAGATAAGTATTTGGGAGTTGAGCATTAGTGCACCCTAAAATCACCATGATTTTATGTTGAAGCTCCAAGGAGGTGTTGAAGAATAAAATATTTCTTTTCTCAAAATTAATACATTGAACTGCACCAATAGCATAATCTTCCAAGAATAATTTCCATCTTCTTGCCTGCAATACATAAGAATATTTAGAAAGGATTAAATCATCCATAAATTATTGGAGAGAAGAAGAGTGAACAATGGTGGCAACTTTGATACCTTTAAACTCCATTGTTCTAGTCATGGTCATAATATTTCTCTCAATATCTATCTCCATTAGAATGAATAGGTAGGGGTTAAGGGGATCCCCTTCCTAATACCTATGCTAATATTGAAGAAACCTTAAGGGATACCACTGACTAGCATTGAGAATTTGGTAGTGGTAATACATTCATAGATTAGATTGATAAAATAATTATGAAAAAAAAACTTCTCAAGAATCTTAAATAGAAAGTTTTAGAAAACCTATTGCAAGCTTTTTAAATGTCAAGCTTGAAAGTCATGCCTTGTGTGGTACTCCTATCCATTGAGTGAATAACTTTGAGTAGTCAAAGTGACATCTAGAATATGTCTTCCTAGTACAAAACCCTTTTGAAAATGAAAAAATGATCTTATCAAGTAAGGGTTAAATCTTAGATACCAATATTTTAGAAAATACCTTGTAGATTATGTTACAAAGGTTAATGGGTCTAAAATCGGCCATAGAATTAGGTCAAAAATATCGGGGACTAAATCAATAAAAGTGTTGTTGATTTGTTTAAGAACCTTCCCAATTCTAACAAAGTCCCTAAAGCATCAATAACATCTTTCCTAATGATATCCTAGAAGTCTTGGAAAAAAATGTGGGGAAATCCATCCAAACTTGGGGATTTTTAAAGGTATGCATGGAGAAGAATGCAACTTTGACTTCTTCTACCATAATAGGACAAGTGATGGATTCATAGGTGAGTAACAAGGGGATGCAGTTCAACATATTTTCAACAAGAGTAGAGGGGGGAGGAAAAAATTGAGCAGTAAGTAGGGACTCAAAAAAATTGGAAGCTTGATTTGACTCACTTGGTCATCAATAGTCACCTCAACACCTTCTTCATTAGTACATATAGAAATAATATTCCTTTTTATATGTTGCATGGTTGATTTATGAAAGAAGCAAGTATTATTGTCTCCCTCTTTTAGCCACTGTACTTATGTTTCTAGAGCATCTCTTTTGTCCTCATAAGAAGTTTCCATTCTTTGGAAAAATTATTCTACAAAAGGGAGGCCTCCATAGAAGTATCCCCACTTACCATAGCTTTTTGAACCTCTTGTAGCTTAGAATATTTTTTTTTACTCAAAGATATTTCCAAAAGAAAACGTGTTCAAGTGCTTGACCTTGTTTATTATTATGCTCAAATTTTGGGTTAATATAAACAAATAAAACTCTTGGATTGGGTTTTTCCACCAAGAAGAAACACAATATATAAATTCAAGGTGATAATCCCACATTATCTCATACTAAAAAGGGTAGGGCCCTTTATTGATTCTTTCCAATTAGTTAAGGAGTAGGGGGTTATGATCCAAGCTAGTTCTAGGAAGGGAAAAAATGTTGGTAGAGTTGACTATGTACCAATTCAAATAAATGAGAAATCTATCCAACTTAACATGTATAAGGTGATCTCTCAATATTCTATTAGTCCAAGTAAAGAGTTAACCTTGGAGGTCAATATCCATTAGACCAACAATAATTAGAAAATCAAAAAATCTATCATACTATCTGAATAATCCATAATTCTCCCTAAATTTTTAGAAGGATATAGGGGGCATTAAAATCTCCAACCACCATTCAATAGGATTATTTTTTAGTATTAATTAGGGAATAAATAGCCTCCCATACCCCTTTTCTTACATTTCTCAAATTTGGCACATAAATGTTTAGCATTATCGACTCTCTATTAGTAGAATGAAACTTAACTTCCAAACTATTTCTTGAGTGGCCATAGTATAAACCACAACAACTATTCAAATTTCACATTTCAATAATTTTTACTCAATAAAATATTTCCTCATGCTTAATTTCTTCCTAAAGGCACTCATTTCAACACTATAAGAAATGATACCTAAAAATATAATTTGTCATATTAATAATTTTGTAAATTTTGATCTAGAATAAATGTATTATGCCATTAAATTATAAATTATCAAAACTACATATACAATCCATAAAACATTAAAATCCAAAACCTTTCATTTTGTTTGGAAATTCAAATTTTTTATTATAATAATATACTTATTTTCAATTTCACTTTCATTCAAAACACATAACATGAATGATACTAAATATTGGGACATAAATCCATAGAACACATGGATTTATATCTTTCAAGATAACATTCACAATTAAAAGAGATAATTAAATTTCAAATTACACGTTTTCATATTGAAAAATACACCAATAACATAATCTAAAATAGAAAATCTTTAATCTCCCAAAGAGATCTTGAAGAAGAGGGCTATTGGAGGATGCAATTTCCACCCTACCATCATGATAATAATAAATTATAATATATTTATTGCCGCTATAGGAATTACCTACACTATAGAGAAGGACCATGGATATACCACCAACAAGGTCATTTACAAGCATACATAAAAGTCTAACACAAGACTTGAGAATTGACACAAGGCTCTATCACGACTCACCAATGGATTCTCATTGAATTTTATCTCACAAGTCCCTCATAGCTTCATAAAATAAATCACAAAAAGGTTAGCTCCACACTAGGTTTAACAAGGTTTCCCAAAAATTATTTAGTCTAAATACGAAACACTACAAGGTTCACAAAGTTTTTTTCTCAATAAAACCATGGATTTAATCACATATCCATAACCCCAAAAATATGTGTTTGAAACCTAGTGTTCAATACAAAATCCTAGATAAAGGAAATAATATATCACAAATAAGGATCCAAACACTACAAATAAATAAACTATCCTTTGTAAATAAGGATGCAATACTCTCAAAGGATCTTAAAAGTATAAATCAATACAAAGGAAATACATTACGACCCAAAACATCAAAATCTCATTTCAAAACACATTCACATATGGGAGAGTAAAATAAATAAATATATAAGGATGGATACCTATCATTGATTCTAAAGAATAACCGGCTCAAATAAATATAGCCTTTAATTCTCTTAAGCCTTTGACTAGATTCCACATGTACATTGTGATCTCCATCAAAATTCAAAGTATAAAAAGAAGGAAAATATACATGAAAACACCAAGGAAACTTCCACAAGCTTCAAGAATTCATCCATAAATAGGTGGAAAGTATTTTGTCCTATAATAATAGTACCCACAAGTCTCATACAAAATACCACAAAGAAAATAGTTTCCTAAGCTACTACAAACCTTCAAATTGAATTAGAGATTTTCTCAATATTTTCTCTCTTTTCCATTCTTAAAAATACTAAATATAAAATAATATAATGGGTTTTGTTTTATAATAAATAAATCTTAAAACAAACTCAACAAAAAATAAATTAACTCAATCCCAACCCAAGAGGTCAACTAAAAAAGATAGTTCAAATAAATTAAAAACTATTTTTTTAAAATTATCTAAAATGGATCTTCAAGATCATTCATGTAAATAGACACTCAATTTGTAATTTAAGAAAATTAAAATCACGAGAGGGACTTAAATCCCAAAATTTATTGAAAGTGAATTAAATCATAAAGTACATACTTTCTAACCTTTTCTAATAAGTGTGGAAATCACCTAAAATTCACATAGAAGACAAAATAATTCTAGAGATGTGAGAAAACACGCACACATGAATCATAGGATCTTATATTAGACCACAATGACTAGAAAACTTAATCAATACATGGAAAGAATTTTGAAGCTTTTATACAATGAAGTGAGATGGTGAGTGATACCCATGATGTTCTACTCTACATACATCCTATTGGTCATACATCTATATAAGTTATGTACACTCAAAGTGCACATCAAATTCAATAATGGAGATTATAACTAAAACATAACTAGACCAATATAACAAGATGTTCTCATACATAGAAATAAAGCATTGTATAACATCCCAAAATATAATAATCACATACGCCATATCTATCAATAAAATCACAATTACAATATAACATAAAACACTAATTATAATTAGTATCTTAGAATATATGTACAAGTGACACTATAATCAAGAATAACTGTAAACCATATACTATAATGATTTTATATAATAAAGTAAAAATAATTAATAATATATATGAACACATACAATAATCATAAACATCTCACATAAAAAAATCTAATATGTATAAAAAAACAATTTATCTACCAAAAATTCTTTAAAACATAAGAAAACAAGCATTAATGAGAAAATCAAACATTACAACAATTTTTTTTTTAAAATCATTACTAACAAAAACACAAATGACCCTATTATAAAAATATTCTAAGAATTTTTTTATTTCACTATATACTTAAAGTTTCAACATATGAAAAGTTCAATTATCTTTTTCACTTTAAAATCAATTGATCTTACAATATTAAGATTACACATTAATTAAATAAATTATTTTTTTAACTTAAGACCAAAGATTAAGAAAAATTTATACATTTTTAAAAACACTAAAGGATATGCATTGAAGAAAATAATTTGAAATGATGAAAAAGGGAGAGTATTATTGTGATGTGAATTGGCAAAAAAGAAATGTGGATAATTGTAATTGTAATTATTCCTAAACTCCAAAGTGAAGAGTCGTTATCGTGCAAGGCATAGATTGTGATGCACGGTACTCTTTCAAAAGCAAAACTGCACAATTGTCATTATGGCTAATTATATATATGTTTTTGGAAACTTATTTCTATCATTACTTTATATTTTGTGTTCAATCCCTCTACATTTTTGGGATAAATATGTGTCGCACTTAGTATGGCTTATTAAGCCCACCAATTACCAATTTAAAAAAAATATGTGGAGTGTTGGACAATGTAAGTTTATTTGTATAGTTCATAATCTTGAAATAAGGGGACTTTAGTGAGGCTTGAGTGTTTGTGTAGGTTCTTTTATATTGGTAGATATATCAATTAATTTATTTGAAATGGTGAAAATTTTTGTTAAATTTTTATTATTGAAATTTTTAGTTGATTTATTGTGTGTTTGTGTTTATTTATATGTTTGGGTGTTGTATTTAAAGATATTCATTTACTTATTTGAAGTTTTTTAGGAGTTATGTATGGATTTGTTATAGAACATTTATTTGAGTATCATAATAGATTAATCAAAGTGTTACATTAGCATACATCATTTTAGGGTCTAATGTACACTTTCTTATTGTCTTTGAATCTTTTGTTTAGAACTATAAATCCAATCCTACGAGTCTTTAACTAAAGAAAACATGACCATTACAATTCAAAAAATTCCCAAAGGTGTTGCTAAACACTGCTAATTTGCAAAGATTCAAATATTCGAAGACCAATGTGAACAACTTCTAACAATTAATAATCAACCAAATTAGTTTCATACTACAAGTTTAGGTCTATGTTTCAATTTAGTTTTGCAAGCATGAAGATCATATTCCTAAGCATGGACTAGAACCAAATCAAGTTATAAGCAATTTGCAAATACTAAGTCATCTACTTGGGCTAGCCCTATAAATATAGTATTGTTGCAAATCAATTCCAACCATCTTCAACATCACTTTTTCACCTCTAAAATCCAACTAAGAAATTTATTTTATTTTATTTTCATATTTAATTTAACATTTTTCTTAGTCTAAACTCAAATGTTATCCAAGGCTAGGTTTTTTTTTATCATTGTGACTTAATTAATTTTATCTATGATTGTTTATGTAAGTGGTTTATTTTTCAACCTAACTTTCATTTATGACCTAGTGATTTTCCTTAGGGTTTTTCCTTTCATTAGGTTTGTTAATCTAACTTTTTTTAAACACCATATCGTTTTCAAATATTATTAGGGTTTAGATTCATTTAATTTGTGTTCCGTAGGTATATCTTTTTTTTATGATTTTTTCATTGTGAAATCTTATTTTTCTCACCCTATCCACCCTTATTTTCCCCCCTAGCATTTCATTTTTTTAATTATTTTCACAAACAAGTGTTTGCTAATTTTCTAGTTTTAAATCATTCCTTTATCTTCATTTTCTATCATTTGGTCTTTAGGGATTTGTGAGTTTTTTACTTGTCAAGATCTTATTCTCATCCTCACATTATCCTAAGGATAAATACTCCTTTAAATCCTTCAATGGCTATTCTATTAAAAATAATGTTCCTCGTGATATTTCCAAGAGGATTCTTGTTACTCCTATTATTGAGAATGAGGTTAAATATTATGATCATGAATAAAATTTGAAACAACAATTTGTACACGAGCTTGTTATTTTAGCTGAGGTGGATAATCCCAAAAATGTGTTTCAATCTCTTCAAGATTTATAAATTGCTAGACCATTTAGGTGGAAATTTATTCAATACATCAATGTCAAAGTTACTCCTATTTCTTTGAACGATTTATGATCATCTTCATGATTCACCCAATATTTTTTATTGAATATGGCATTCCTCATGATTTTATTCCATACCTATTTTATATATGGAGGTTTAAATAATTTCACCTTACTCCTCCTAGCCTATTACCACTTCACCTACCTTTCATGGTATCTCTACTAGTATTATTATTACACTTTCTCCTAATATCACTAATACCATTTCCCTCTCCATTATTAGCATCATCTCTTCTATTAAAATCCCTACATCTAGCAAGGATAACACTACATCTATTTATTTTTTCATTCCTATTTTCATATTCCATTCTATACCTTCTTTGGTATATCATTTCATACCCCACTCCACTCCCTCTACCATGGGCATGACCTTACCTTTTCAATTTCATCCTATCATCCTCTTTATACTTCATCCATTCTTTTCCATGCTTCTCATATGACTAATATTTCCACTTCTACCTTGTATACACTAAATTTAAATAATTTTATTAATTCAAGAATAAATTGGATGATATGCCTATTAAGTGTGACTCTAATACATATAGACCTTCAAAACACATGGTTATTTCATTTAAATTTGATCAAGTGTGGTGATATGAGTGTGAGCTTAAATGCTTATGACTCTAGATGTAGTGAGCAGAAGGTGTCTACATTTTTAGTGTGTTTGGAGTTGTTGTAGGTAGTGAACCAAAGGTTGCGGATGGAATAGAGTTGCAGTGGTGGATTTTCTTGTTGCTCTAAGATAGTGAATCTCTATGTAACAATTTTTTTAATTCTTCTTTCGTCTGGGTAGTGAGCCCTTGGTAGTGAGTGACATGATAGTTATCCTTTCTTCTTTTCTGGGCAGTGAGCCCTTAGCAGTGAGCCTAATTATATTTGATGTTGTTATTCATATATATGCGAGCTAATCCTCACCATGGTTTTTCCTTGCTTAGGTATTTCTACATAAATCCAGTGTTCTCTTGTGTGTGGTTGTATTTTCATTGTTGTTTAACATGATTACATTCTGCCAATGCTTAATGAGGGTTGTATTTTTTATAAGAGTTTGAAATTTAATGAGGGATTTAATGTTTTAATGTACAATTGATTCACCTCCCCTCTCAGTTTTCTTGTGCATCTAACAGAATCATGGGAGTAATTATAGGTCTTATTGACCTATTTTGGTGAAGAACATGTTTTGGTTTCTTCTGCAAGGTATGTGGGTTGAATTTTTTAGCTGACAGGTTATGGTGTTACATGTTTCATCTAATTAGGCCAACCTAATTAATGATATGTTTATTTGTGGAAAATGTATGTGCATATAGAAGGTCAATTCAGTGTGAGTTGTAAGAGAGAAGATGATGCGAGAATGAGAGAGTGGTTGTGACAAGTGTGAAGTGTGATAGTGGTAAAGTATGAAGTGTGTAAAGTCAGTATTTTGAGCTTAATTAGAACTGTATCTTCAACATGTTGCAGATGTATTGTTAGCAGTTCAAAATTTGGTAGTGACCCATTCTCCTATTCTCTTTTCTATTCTAGATAGTGAGTCCTCTAATCTATAATCCATTGTAATCAATTATAATATATTATGAGCTAATCCTCACTGTGGTTTTTCCCTTCCAAGTGTTTTCCACATAAATCTGGTGTTCTTGTATTTGTTGTTGTGGTGCATGCTTCAATTATTCTTTTCCATTTTTGCAAGTTTTATGAGATGCTTTGAATGCATGTTTAAATTTATGAAGTTAATGAATTTTAGTGAATACTAACTCACCCTCCCCCCTCTTAGTATTTCGGGTGTTCAACAACTAGTATCAGAGCCTAATTCCTTCAATTGGCTCAATCACTGAGGTAGATATTGGAGGTTGAACACATGGCAACTAGGAGGTATCTTATCCCTTTGAAAGAGATCATAATGGAAGGGTTTACTGAAGAAGACTATGAAGTGGACATGGAAGGAGAACTCAAATATGCTCTTGGTGATCTAGATAAAGTAGAATGTGAGAATAAAGATTTGAAATAAAATATTAAGGAAGCAGATGAGTGCATCAAGAATTTGAGGGATCAAATCAATAAGGTTAAAGAAAAACTCAAGGAAACAAATGGGAAACTCAAAAAATCAAATGAGACAATCACTAATCTAAAGGTGCAAGTTGAAGATTGCTTGAATTCCAAGTTGAAGGACAAGTCTACATAATGTTAAAGACTTGAAGAAGAAGTTGTGTCTTCGAGGAAAGATCTAGAGAAAGCAAAGAGTTAAGAGGAAAAAATCAAGAAGAGCTCCACCTCACTTGATGATATACTTTCTAGTCAAAAAGCTTCAAAGGACAAAGAAGGATTAGGGTTTGAAAAAGAAGAAAGATCAAAGGAAAATCAGAATCCAAATAATATCGAAAAGAAGAATGATGAACAAAGGAATACTAGAGATAAGAAGAGCAATATCAAACATGTTCAATTTTAGAAGAAAGATTTCAAAAGACTACTTATCAGACAACCAACTACACAAAGGTACCCATCTTTGAATGGCTATTTTTATTATTGCAATAAGTTTGGACATAGAGTTGTAGAGTGTACAAGCAGGATGAATCAAAATTTTCAATCATTTTCCAGTTAGTGCTATACATGCAATAGATATGGTCATAAGGCTAGGGTGATCTCATAATACTGGTTTAAATTTTTTGGCCAAACTAGACATTGAATTGATTTTTTTTAACTAAATCTGCACTTTCAGGCACCTATAGTGGCTAAACCATGAGGAATTTGAAGATAATGCAAACTAGTGATTTGTGGCATTTTGTCTGTAGCTTCTAAATATATTTTTTTCAAAAATTTTGGAATCAGATTGTACTTCTTTTTCCATCTTCAAAAACTAGTTTTTAACAGTAAACACCATTTTTAAAGAGTGACGTTACTGGCTAAAACAACTTCTTTTCTATGAAGGATAAAATTCTAATTTTTTCGAATTTAGATTCATAACTACGATATCTAGTGCATGGAATTAATTTCATAGCATTTCATTGAATTTTTTTTTCTTAATTAAGTTTCAAATTCAAATTAGTTACAATTCAGACATGATTTACTGGCTCAAACATAACTTTTTTTATATGTATCAAAATTCAAATTTTTTTTTGTTGGATCAGGGACATCAATATCTAGTGCACTAATATTTTTCAATTTTTTTTCTTATAATTTTCTATTTTTCCACATGTACAAAACAAAGAGCTTGATTTTTGGTGAAAAACCTACATTCACAAGAAATAAAAAATAAATATAATATCAAATTAAATATATTTAAAATTATACTTTTTGGGAAGCTTATAATAAGGACTATATACTTACAAAAAATCAATTTAAAAAAAATTCATTTGATCCCCAAAAGGTAAATTAAAACTGGTTTTTTATCAACATTTTGATAGGTGTAAAGGAGACTTCATTATAGGTATGGTTTAAAACTAGCGGGATTCTATCCAAGGGGGTTTGATCTAAGGTGGTTTGATCAAACCCTCTTCAATTAGAATCCTTTAAACAAAAAATTTCAAGGCTTAATCCATTATATTTTCTAAAAATATGTGATTTCAGCAAAAATCATAATGTCCCAAAAAGTGTAAACCAGTGTTGTGGGATCACCCACTAGTGAATGCAGAAGTCAGATGATGAATGGTTACAATAATGGTATGGTGCTTCAATCATTCAATGATTACTATTACTCATGCAAAGGATTTGGGAATAAGGATTTTGAATGCAAATATAAAATGGAAAGACATAAGTTTTCTCCGCAACAAAGTGTCAAATGCTATAAATGCAATAATTTTGGACACATAGCTAAGTTTTGCAAAGGAAAAAATGTGAAGCCCTATGCTTCACAAAAAAGGATTGATCCAGTAAAGAAAGTTGATCTAGTTGAAGTAAAGAAGGAGATGAACAAGATATGGAAGAAAAGGGAAGAGAATGAGTCTGTGCCAAATCTTGGTGCAAATATTTCCTCTAGAAACTAGATAGAGAGCTTTGGCTCAGGGGGATTTTTAACATAAATACTCTAAACCCTCGCCAAAGGTGAGATGTTGATGTCTTAAATGAGTCCAAATAATGGCTCAATTTTGATAGGGTTTATCATATATTTGTTGTTGTTACCATAGACTTTAGCACCTGGTTATTGGCACTCTCTATGTTATTTCCCTAAATTATGAACCTTGGGGCATGAACTTATCCTTGTGACTTTTGATAATATTAACCTACTATGTGATATATTTGTATTAATTTACATGTGATTAAATGGGTGTTATTCTAATGTGATTATGGATACACAATTATTTTGTGCACACTAATGTCATCATGAAGGTTCACATTAAGATGCAAATATAAATGACTATTGTGAGGTGGAAGGAGTTCATGCCAGTTGGCTGGTTACTAAAGAAGTCAAAAAGATGGTCATTAAAGAGGTCAATGGAGGGAAACTCCCAGTTCGTGTGGAAGTTGTAACTTACCTTTAAATGATCATGTCTGTTAGTTGAGAAAATCTAGGGGGTGTTGCTATGCTGGATCTTCATTGGGGAAAGTTTGCTTTGACTAAATTTGGCACACGCATAACTTCCTCCCCCTTTTTCATGCTTTCAGTAAATGGTGTCTTCCTATTCTGTTGGAGTCAACTGCCTAGTTAGTTAGGAATTAGTTAGAAGATTTTGTCCTATAAATAATGGTCAAATGCCCCTTTTCACAAGGTTGGATGTTTTGAGATTGTACTTACATTTTTAGTTTCAAGTAATACAATCTTATTGTTGATATGATGTAATCATGTTTTCAATAAATAAAATGATACTTTGATTTGATGCATCTGAGTTAGCTTAGGGAAGACTCATTCAAGGGGGCCCACTTGGTGAGAATTCAATCCATTTAGTTTAATAGTTATTTTTATGTTCAGTAATTAGTTTTGGTCTCAATAGTTATCTGTTCCTGCAGCCACTGGAACATTGTTTTATGACTGTTCTTGCAGCCAAGGTGACAAAGTAACTTCTTGTCTGTTTGCTGAGATTTATATTTCTTTCATCCATTTTTCAATTTTGTTGTTGATGCTCAATTTAGTTGATAATTCATGCTCAGTATTTATGTTAATTTTTTTCCAGCATTTTATTTTCAGTATTGTTTCCTTTCTAGTTGTAGGATAATGATGACTACAGTTGAGTCCTAGTGCATATATAGTGCTGACCCATTTCAAGTTTACATCCTTGGGTTGACAATGAAATGAGCCTTCATGATGAGCAAGATAACTACTTAGTGCATATATCTAATCTCTAAGTTACAACTTCAAGGGCTTAGTTATTGAACCATTAGAGGAGCCCAACATTTTTGGTGTTGTCGGGATGGTGTCAAACTAGGAAGTTCCTTGGAGTCATTTTTAGTTTCTTTCCTATTTTAGTATCTCTGAAGTATGTTCCTAGAATACCCTTCATTTGAGAAAAGTAATGATCTACTATTGTTTCACAAATTATTTTTGTGAGTTGATTGATACTGAGTTAATACTACATGCATAGAGGCAAGAGAAGAGATGCTCATGGGAGATTCCTTCCTAATGACCCTAATCCTAATAACCAACTAGTTGAGCTTCAAAATCTACCAAGAGACGAAGAAGAAGAGGAGGAAAATCCTTTTGTTGATGCATTTCCCAACTTGACTAGTTCTGAAACTTCATCTAAAGAGCAAGCTACCCAAAACCTGATTGAGAATCCATTTGCTTTCGCACTCCATCAAGCAAATATGGCTAGTCAAAATCCAAATAGACCTAACCAACCATCTTTTCCATTTCCTATCACCCACCAGAATGAAGTTGATAACCTCAAGAACATCCATGCTTCAATTCTTCCTAAGTTCTATGGGCTAGTAACATAAGACCCTGACACTTTCTTGTTTGAGTTTGATATCCTTTGTAGAAGCTATGACTATACTATTGATGCTCATAGGCTTAAACTGTTTCCTACCACCTTGAAAGAAGCTGCATTAAGATGATTTATGAGTTTAGATAGGAATACTGTAGAGACTTGGGATGATATGAAAACAAAGTTTCTTGAGAAGTATAAAGAATACTGTAGGGGTAGTGATATGAGAGGAGATGACATCTTCAGGATGCATTAGAAGGAAGATGAAATTTTGGAGGACTATATTTCAAGGTTCCTATTTTCCCTACATAAATCTCCACATCATGCACTCAATGAAGAGTCTCAAAAGTTTCTCTTCCTTAGGGGGATCAGTGAAACTTGCATTGATGCTCTGGACCTGATAGGAGGAGGAGATACTGCCCAAGTTCCCTGGGATGATAGTAAGAAGATATGTTAGAACTACTCCAAGGAAGCTCTAAAGAAAGGATCTGGTTACCAATCCTCTATGGGTAAATCCTCCACTAATGGAGTTTTGAGGATGGAAATTACTCATTTGTTGGAAGATTTCAAGCAGAATATAATAAACAAAATGGCTACTCATCTAGATACTCTTCAAGCAAAGAAGAAATAAGAGGAGGCAGAAGCAATGTTGGTAGAATATTGTCCTCATTGCAAGAAAAAGAAGGATTGCAGATGCAAAAATGGTAGCCAACATTGACAACAAGCAGATTCCACTAGAATTCAGGCCAGTTCAAGTTGATGATGATAAGGTTTTCTACATTGCACAAAGAAGACCATGGGCTCCAAGAGAAGGTATGCCACCAGATCCATTATCTTTTAGTGGACCTTATTTCAATTCTTATGCATCTGGTAATCAATGGTAGCCCCCATACCCATCCAAATTTGGAGGCTATCCACCTCGGCCTTGGAACAACCCTCCAAATACCTGGCCCAATTACCAAAACTCTCCACCCCAGTGGCAGTAATTCTAGGGGAATTGGCAGTAGCCTCTAGGAAACTAGCAACAAACATCCTAATGGAGGGGAGGACAACAATGGCTAAACCAAGCAACTGGTTACATGCAACCACCTCCACAGCCTCAACATCCTGCCATAATGCCTCCTCCTACTAGCTCAAATTATAGCACACCTAGACCTGCTCAGTTACCAGCTCAATGCACACCTAACTTGAATAAAAAACCACAATAGCAGCTAGTCTACTCCGTAGACCCTAATCAATTTCCTACATATGTTGTGAGTGTGAGTGATATTCATCTGCGTTCAGGAACCACTTTGTCATCTCCTTCCACTCCTATCATAATCAAGTTTCCTGTGGAAGAAGAAGAGCATCATAATCTATCTAATATCCCTACTTAATCAAGTGTTCCCAAGAATCCTAAACCATTTCAGTAGTCTGATCAAGACCCACCATTTCCTCAAAGGTTAGAAGTTATTAAACAAAAGGAAGAGAAGGAAGAAACAACTTTTGATATTCTGGATTAGTTGAAACACTGTGTGTCAAGATACCCTTGTTTTAGGCCATAAAAGATGTCCCCATATATAGTAAAGCAATCAAAGAAGCATGTCTCAAAAATCCAGGGAGGAAAAAGAAGGACCCCACTACCGTTCATTTGGTGGGACAACTAGCAAATATCATGCTTGGGAAAGTCACTATTCCTAAATATACTGACCCAGGTAGTCTTGTGGTAGGAGTCATTATAAATGAAATCCAAGTAAAGAATGTTCTAATAGACTTGGGAGCAGCAATCAATGTGATGACTAAGGATATCCTATAGCAACTGAATGTTACAAATATGAGATCTACTCCTACTATCTTGCAGCTTGTTGATAGTTCCACTGTCAAACCAGATGGTATAGTAGAAGACCTTGTTGTTACTCTAGACTCTTGGGAGTACCTAGCATATTTCATGATCCTTTCCCCTAAAACTACATTAGGAGGGTATCCCATTATTCTAGGTAGGTCATGGTTAGCTACAAAAAATGCTTATATTGGATGTCAGTTGGGGGACATGACCATTTCTAATGGGAGAAACACTAAAAAGTTTGTCCTCTATCCTCTTGCTCAACCATCCCATGATATGGATAACCCCATATGGCCACATGTTGGAGAAGAGGCCAAGTAATTCAATTCAGTAGCTCAACTCATGATGATAGTCATAAGTCCTTTCATGTGGCTTCAGGAAGAAGATAAAATATTATCCCATATAATTTAGAACCATTGCGAAGAGCATGAAGAATCATCCATTCATGAATCTAGTTCTGCATGTCCATTACATACACTTTTTCCCACTCCTATACCTGGATTTCCTACAGGAACAAATATGCTTCATACATTTCTACCACATGAACTAAAAATTCCAAGCATCAGTGAAACAATCATGATTGGGTTGACCACACAAGTATAAGTTTCAGAGGGGAAACATTTGAATATTAACAACAAGCTAAGTCAAGAGCAATAGTTTTCCTTGACAAACGTATTGAAGATACATCAGCATGCATTTGCATGGGATTACTATGACATTAAACGATTGGATCCCAAGCTCTGTACTCATATGATCTACATTAGAGATGAATGCACACTAGTAAGGCAACCACAGAGGAGAATCAACCCTACATTGAGGGAGATTGTAAAAGGAGAACTACAAAAGTTATTGGATGTACAATTTATCTACCCTATCTCAGACATCCAATGGGTATCCCTATTGGTAATTGTGCCTAAAAAGGGAGGTAAATGGAGAGTTTGTGTTGACTATAGAGAACTAAACTCTTCCACCAAAAAGGATCATTTTCCCCTTCCTTTTATAGACCAAGTATTGGATTCACTTGCAGGAAAGCAATATTTTTCTTTCCTAGATGGATTCAGTGGTTATAATCAGATACAGATTGCACCTGAAGACCAGGAAAAGACAAATTTTACCTATCCTTGGGCGACTTATGTCTATTCAGTACTCCTATTTGGTTAATGTAATGCACCTACAACCTTTCAAAGAGCAGTTATTAATATATTCTCAGATATCTCACATGATTGTATGGAGATCTACATGGATGATTTTACTATTTATGGTACTGATTTTGCAGAAGTGTCAAGAAACCTAAGAAAATTTTTGCAGAGATGTGAGGACCATAATCTATCCTTGAATAGTGAGAAATGCTTCATGATGATGCAAGGAGTAGTCCTTGGCCATTATATCTCTTAGAAAGGAATTCAAGTGGACCTAGCCAAGATTGAGGTAATTACCAATCTTCCTATTCCTTTCAAGAAAAAAGATGTTAGAAGCTTCCTGGGACATGTAGGATACTATAGGAGCTTTATAAAATATTTCAGTAAGATGGCAACACCACTTTATAATCTTCTAACTAAAGATGTTGAGTTCTAGTGGACAAAGGATTGTGATAAAGCATTCTTTGATTTAAAGACAACCTTAACACATGCTCCTCTGCTCAAAGACCCTAATTGGGAACTCCCTTTCCATATTCACATAGATGCATCTGATTATGCTATAGGGGTTGTCTTGGGAAAAAAGGAGGGATAAATTGAGAATGCAATGTACTTTGTCAGCAAGAACCTACAAGGAGTTGAGTTTAAATACACAGTGACAGAGAAGGAGATGTTGGCAGTCATTTATGCTCTCAACAAGTTCAGGCATTTTATCATAGGATATTAGATCTTTTTCCATATAGACCATGCAGCCATAAGATACCTTATGAAAAATCCATTGATTTCAGGTAGATTAGCAAGGTGGTTGTTGTTAATGCAGGAATTTGATATCACCATTGTAGACAAACTAGTTAAGGCAAATGTTGTGGTAGACTTTCTCTCCAGATTGGCTACATCAGAGGACACTCAAGTCATTGATGACTCTTTCCCTAATGAAAATTTGTTCTCCATCAGTGTGCACACACATTGGTATGAAAATATAGCTAGTTATTTGGTTACATGGAGAGTTCCCCTTCATTTCTCTCCAAAAGAGAGAAGGGTTCTTATTGAGAAAACTTTTCCATTCTCATGGATTGTAAGTTGTTTATTCTATATTGGACTAGATCATGTGATGAGAAGATGTGTAAGAGAGGATGAAACCTATGATATACTACATGCATGTCATAATGGACCCTGTGGAGGGCATTTTGCAGCCAAGAGAACAACCATGAAGATTCTTAATACAGGGTATTACTGGCGCACACTTCGTAAGGATGCAGGCAAGTACACTAGGAAGTGTGATAGATGTCATAGGATGGTCCAACCAACTAAATCAGATGAGATTCCTCTATACCCCCACGTAGTTATCACACCATTTGATAAATGGGGACTTGATTTTGTAGGTCCAATTGATCCACCATCAAATGGAAAATCTTACATCTTGGTTTGTACTAACTATGTGACTAAGTGGGTTGAGGTCAAAGCCATGCAACTTGCCAGAGACAATAAAGTTGCAGAATTCCTCTACGTAGAAATCTTCACACATTATGGAGTTCCTAGAGAGATAGTCACAGATCAAGGGGCTTAGTTTACATCAACTCTTGTCACAACATTGGTCAATGAATATAATGTAAGGCATAGGAAATTTACCCCCTATCACCCTCAAGCCAATGGCCATTCTAAGGTAACAAATAGGGAAATAGAGGCTATTTTGACCAAAACAATGGCTATTCATAGAAAAGATTGGGCAAATAGATTTCCAGAAGTTGTTTGGGCTTATAGAACCACTTGGAAAGCAACCACTAGTTTTACTCCTTTTGAATTACTATATGGAAAAAAAACCATGATGCCCATAGAGTTTGAACATAAAACTCTTAGGACAACACTAAACCTTGGGATGGACATATCTGAGGCACAAAAGGATAGGATCATGCAACTGAATTCCTTAGATGAGATGAGAAAGTCAACTCTTCATCATGCTGAGATTGTGCAAAATTAGCTAATCAAATTGCATGACAAATACATAAAGGAAAAGAAGTTCCAGCCAGGTGACTGGGCACTTCCTTATGATTCCAGGTATAAAGACAATGTAGGAAAACTACAAACCAAGTGGTTGGGACCATATGAAGTTGTAGAGGTCTTCTCCAATGGTTCTATTCAACTCACAACCATTGATCTTGTCAGATTCAAGCTCCTGGTCAATACTCACCATCTCAGGTTATACCATAAATTGACTTCCAAACAAGAATTCATGCAACAATTTATTCAACACCAGACCTCCAAAGTTCCTGTAGTTGAAGCAAGCAGACCTAGTGTCCATCCTTCTGATTAGTCAAGGTATGCATGCAATCATAATAAAGATTTCCACTTTTTGTGGGAATCAATTTCTCCATCAATAAATCTATCTGCCCATCCATCCCCATCCTTTCTCTCTCTTCCATAACTCCACCATCACTTCACTCAATAAGCTCAATTGTACTTTTAAAGTAACCCATACTTCCTTCCACATTCTTTGCAAATGACACTCCAAATTTTTAGGTACGTGAGTAACAACTTGATGTATCTTAATTATCTTAAATGCATTTCTTTAATTACTGTACATTAATATTAATATTTCACATAGCACAAATGTGTGCTTTGCCCTGTCACATCATAATTATATCCTAGCTTGTGTGGACACATGCTTTAATTTAGGTTGGGGGGAGTGTGAACCCACATGTCCACGTGTCATACATGTCATTCATGCACCAACATGGCAACAAACTCAACAAATTTGAAATAATATAGTTGAAATGATGGCCTACATGTATGATATGACACTTGCCGACACCATTTTCTTTGATGATGTTCCTCCTCTACATCTTCCTTGTTTCCTTAGTCATAGTCATAATGTCACCAAAAAGGTAAATTGAAAAGTCATACAACATTGGCATTAGCACTGGAGAAGAGTTGTAGGAAGTAGAAAGAAATTGGGTTTTCAGAAGAAGGATTGTAGGAAAGAAAATTTTGTAGAGGTGTTTTCCAAATTGTGAGTAGAAGCAATGGGAGGCTAGCTGATTAGAAATAAACTACAGTTCATCAGGTGATACTGTAGGATGCACTCTCTCTAGCTAAATTCAGAAATTGTGGATGGTTAGACTACTTTCTGAAACTAGATAGTTTTAATGAGGACATTGCTCTGGAATTTGCACAAATACTCTCTAATGGTAAGGCAATGATGAAAGGGCTAGAATTTATAGTCACTGAAGAGAGGATTGCTAAAGTAATAGGGTTGCTTACTGAAGGAGAACCCTACCATGTTTCTAAGGATGTCAGGTCAGCTAGGGAAGAATTCACTAAGCCTAGTGATCCTCCACTTGTGGTAGATAAACAAGGAAGAAGGAGAACCTCTCTGCCAGAAAAATGGAAACAAGTTGTTGTCTACATTATCAAATATATTACATGTGAAGGCTGCCAATCATGCCTTCATTTTGTAAATTTCAAGCTCTTGAACCACATGAGAATGGCAAGAGGATGAATGTGCCAAATGTGTTGTACAACCTTCTTGCAATCATGGTAGCTGAAACACAAAAAGGTAGGGAAAACTCTGTTTCCCATCACTGTTTGATTAAATTGTTAGTAGAAAAAATTTGCAAGAAGTTTCTGGTATGTCATGGGAAGAATTTTTGAGCATCGATCAGTTCAGATTGGAAAATGTGGGTCCTAGAGGTCAGCCCCAAGCTCATAGGGTTAGTAGGGGTGAGAGGGTTACTAAAACCACTCCTGGAGCTTCAACTTCTAGCACAAACCCTCCTGCAACAAAATCAATAATAGAAATTGGCTCCTCTGAATCAGAGTATTCGAATGAAGAAAGTTCATCCTCATACCCTAATGTCAATATTCTCCCTAAAAATCCAACCCATACTAGAGCTGTCATTCGAAAAGAGGAAGCACAAATGAGAGAGGCAGAAATTAGAAAAGGGGAGGCCAAGAAGAAAACATTAGAAAAAGTAAAACCTAGCCCTAGGAAACAAAAAGTTGATGACATTGGTCTTCTTGCAGCCACTGAGAAACATATAAGCCCTCCAAAGAAATAAAAACCAACTGAGTCAACTACTGATATGCCTCCAAAGAGGAGCCCTAGACTTAGAAGGACACCTAGGAAGGAGATAGAAGCTCCTAAGGGGCAGGTAAATATACAAGTGAAAGAAGATTCTAAGGAACAAGCAAATATAGGATTAGCAGAACTTGTTGTTGTTGCAGAGAAGGTTGAACAACAAGAACCACTGCAACCAGAGCAAGATGAACAACAAGAACCACTACAACCAGAGCAATTTGAACAACATGAGCTGGTGCAAGGAAAGATCCTAGTAGGAAAACATAAACCTCCTACCTTTTCATGGGCATCAGTAGCCCTAGACTTATGAATGAAATGCAAAAGAAAGAGGAAGAGTGGAATAAAGAAAGACTCAAGCTATAAGAAGTTAATAAGAAAAATGTAGAAATTGAGGAAAAGAATGCAGAGATTACTGCATTAAGGGATAAGGTAGATAATGTGGTGGCTCTAGTACCACAAATGATGGCATGTAGAACACCTCCAAGGATATATGCATTGCATTTAAAGGAGTGCCATCTTTCTTTCAAGTTGTTAAGGGTCATTTCTGGTTTAAGCCCTTCCATTGAAACACCACATGAATTTTTCTAAGCCTACCAATCCTCTCCTCTTGAAGTTAAAAATTTGTTGTGTGAATTATACTTGCATAATTATGTTGTTCCTAATGACCATGACTAGAATCCATTGTTGTACATTGGGGATATTCACTTGAGGGCATTCATGTCATGGATCCAAAATAAATTAGCTGGGGGAAGCAATTTAAAATATATAGAGAGAGATAACTCCATAATACCTTGTCTTTGAGAGCTGAATCAAGTAACCCTTGATACATTTACTACACCTGGCACAAAATTCTTTATAATCCAAAGTAAAAAGTCAAGATTATGCTTGCTAGGGAGGAAGCATACCAGGAATATGAGCAGATAGCTGCTACTATAGGAAAAACAATGTTGGGGTATATATCACATAGATGGAATGATCTTCCAGATTAGTTGAAACAAGTTGAACCCCATTCCTTACAAAATTACTATGCAGCTTGCAAAAGAAGCATTAGGTACATGCATCTTGGGAGGATGAAGCAACACTATTGGCTTCCATTGATATTTCAGCCACCCATCCTATGTGGCTAGTACCAGATTACAAAACCTATCAGTATGATATAGATATAGAGAGGCCAAGTTGGAGCAGATTGGAAAACAAGCAGGGGTTCTACTAGGATCCAAATTCAGATACTGTAGATATTGATCGAGGACAGACAACAATTGGTGACTTCAAATCTTTGACAAGGAAAAGGAATAGAGTTCCCTCTACTGGAGGACCAACAGATCATTAGGTTGGGGGGAGATGATGAGTCCAAAGAATGGCTCAATTTTGATAGGGTTTATCATATATTTGTTGTTGTTACCATAGACTTTAGCACCTGTTTATTGAAACTCTCTATGTTATTTCCCTAAATTATGAACCTTGGGGCATGAACTTATCCTTGTGAATTTTGATAATATTAACCTGCTATGTGATATATTTGTATTAATTTACATGTGATTGAATGGATGTTATTCTAAGGTGATTATGGATACATAATTTTTTTGTGCACACTAATGTCACCATGCAGGTTCACATCAAGATGTAGATATAAATGAAGATTGCAAGGTGGAAGGAGTTCATGCCAGTTGGCCGATTACTAAAGAAGTCAAAAAGATGGTCATTAAAGAGGTCAATGGAGGGAAACTTCCAATGGAGGGAAAATCCCAGCTCATGTGGAAGTTGTAACTTACCTTTAAATGATTACGTATATTAGTTGAGCAAACCTAGGAGGTGTTGTTGTGCTAGATCTTTGTTGGGGCAAGTCTGCTTTGACTAAATTTGGTGCATGCATAACTTCCTCCCCCTTTTTCATGCTTTCAATAAATGGTGTCCTCCTATTTTGTTGGAGTTGACTGCCTAGTTAGTTAGGAATTAGTTAGAAGATTTTCTCCTATAAATAATGGTCAGATGCCCCTTTTCACAAGGTTGGATGTTTTGAGATTGTACTTGCATTTTCAATTTCAAGTAATATAGTCTTATTGCTGATACGGTGTAATCATGTTTTCAATAAATAAAATGATACTTTGATTTGCTACATCTAAGTTAGCTTAGGGAAGACTCATTCAAGGGGGGCCACTTGGTGAGAATTCCATCTATTTAGTTTAATGGTTATTTTTATGTTCAATAATTAGTGTCAGTCTCAGCAGTTGTATGTTCCTACAACCATTGGAAATTTGTTCTGTGACTATTCTTGCAGCCAAGGCATATAGAGTAACTTCATTTCTGTTTGTTGAGATTTCTATTTCTATCATCCATTTTTAGTTTAGTTGTTGATGCTTAGTTTAGTTGATAATTCATGCTTAGTATTTATGTTAATTTCTTTCCAACATTTTATTTTTAGTATTGTTTCCTTTCTAGTTGTAGGATAAGGATGACTACAATTGAGTCCTAGTTCATGTATAGTTTTGACCCATTTCAAGTTTACGTCCTTGGGTTGACAATGAAATGAACCTTTATGATGAGCAAGATAACTACTTAGTGCAGATATCTAATCTCTAAGTTATAACTTTAAGGGCTTAGTTATTGAACCATTAGAGGAGGCCAATAGTCTTCAACATATTGGTACATGTAGCACCACTGTGCAACAAAATTCGCCTAAGAGAAGAAGGAAAGAAAAAACAAGATAAAAGAATATTAGTTGTGAAGAAGAAGAGGAAGAGGAAAAGGAAGAACATCAATTGGTCCAGAAAATAAAATCTAAAGTCTCTCAAGAAGAGACCAGTACAAAAAAAGGAAAAGAGAAAGAGAATACCCCTCTGGTCTAAGAACATAGTCCTATGTTATTTGATGCATTATTTAATGCTATTGTAGAGCATGGTGCACTAAAGGAAACAACACTACTATATGAAGAGTCGGCTCCTATTGACAAAGCTACAATTGAGAGGGAAATAAAGATGTATATGATAACCTTTGATGTGAATCTAGGTGATATTCATGATCAAATCCCAGTGAGTCTTATAGATTCACTTAGTGCTAATAGACAAGAAGTTATGGTGGAAGAAGAAAAGATAAGAAAATAAGCCTTGGAGAAAATTGGAGTAACCCTTACTGATCAAGAAATAATGAGATTTTCTAAATTTCATGAAAAATAATTTAGGACCAAACATAGGGTAGATACCCTAATGGGGAAGGACATAGAATAAATCAAGAGGATGGAGAGGCACACAAAGGAGATAACAACCAATATTCTTGCAAAAATGAAGAAAGTTGTGCCTGCAAATAAGGAAACCACTCCTCTGGAGACTAAAGATCAAATGCAACAAGATACACCTCTTCCGGAAATCAATGAACATGTTAATGAAAAAAATGAGCATGAGCATGAGCAACAAGAAGAAATAATGACAAATAACACCCCTTTGGATGTGGAGATAATTGATGTGGAGAATAAAGAAGATAAGCAAGATGTCCAGGAGAAGATTGAAGCACAAAAAGAAGAAACTTTGCCTCTAGAAGTTGAGAAGAATGAAGAAGAGAGCTTTGGAAGTGGTGAGAAGGATAGGAATGATAAAAATGAAGATGAAAGCACCAAAATAGGTGGTGAATCCTCTGTATCCTCTAGAGATTCATTGAAATATCTCTTGGACGTGCAATTATAGTTCCAACCGTTGGTGTCTGCACAGCTACTACAAATTCATATGCAACAAGGTCAAGTGGACCTAGATAAGATTTCCCCTCTACATAAGCTTCACCTTGGTGATGTTTTTCATGCCTCTGAAAGAAATAATATTCTTCAAACTCACTAGAAGAGTAATGAGTTGGTAGATGAAGCTATGAAGGTATTACAAGGACTTCCCAAAATTTCTATTAATAATTCTTTATCTAATGTGCAAAAATTGAATTTATTGTTAGATTCCTTTCATTATGTTGGTTTGAAAGAGAATATAGAGAATTAAATGGTAAAGAAATTTAATGATAAAAAAGTAGCTGATATTTTTGATAAGTGTAGTATTGCACATGCCAAGTTGCAAGGCAACTTGGAGGATGTTAAGAAGTGTTTGGATGAAGCTAAACAATTGTTTCAATTCTATTTGAAATTTTCAATTTCTACAAGGATCATTAAGGATCAAATAGACTCAAATGAGTCTCAAATTGCTCAGGCCTTAGGTGTTTATGATCAAGTGAGTGATGCAGATGGAGCTACAAGAATAGTCATTGAAAATCTACATAGTCAATTATTTCTACTATAGGAACATAAAGAGAAGATCATAAAGTAGTATGATAAGCTTTGTGACATGGCAAGTCTCAAACTTACATCTTTTACTAAAGTTTTAGCTTATGCTAAGAAGATTGTGCAAAAGAATCTAGTGCCTAGTTCTTCAAAAGAAGGAGAAGACTTCCATGTTCAGCTTGAAAGTTAGTGCCATATGCTTTCCTTTTCCAAGAAGGATTAGGAGGTTGCAAAGAAGGATTGGGAGGTACACCTTGTGAAATTGAAGGTTTCTTACAATGATATTTTACCATCATTTAGTTAAAGTGTACATTTTTTCTTTGTATATACAAGTTTTTTATTTCAATCTACATATGTTGAGTTCGTAGATGGTTTTGTGGTATAGTTTTTCCTTTTTGATGGATAATATAGAAAGGGAAATTAAAGAAGATAGAGGGAGCTGCTCTCATGTAAATATATCAAGTAAGTGGAGTAAAGAAGAGAAGTATCTTTTTGGTACCCTTTTCTATTGATGTCAAAGGGGGAGATAAGTTTTTTGGAGAAGTGTGTTGCCATCAATGGAAAAGGGGAGATTGTTGGAAATGTGAGCATGATGGCATATGGTGTTTTCATTTATGGAAAACCATTTTAGAAGTGTTGATGCATATATATGTACATATTCCGGAGAAGTCCAGAGAAGACCAAGTGTTTTGGTGAAAATTGCCTAAGTCCTAGACTAGAATAGTAAGTAATAGAGCAATAGTTTTATGGTCAACATTGCTCCACTTTGTAGAAAAGACCAAGTGTTTTGGTGAAAATTGCCTAAGTCCTAGACTGGAATAGTAAGTAATAGAGCAATAGTTTTATGGTCAACATTGCTCCACTTTGAGTGAAATTAGATGAAACAAAATATCATGTTTCTGGGAGCTTGCTGCGGGCGAGCTAGGGCACCCGTGGCCTAGCTTCCTCTGTTCTATGTTCCTAGCGTAGGTGTGTGGGGGATGGGATTTGGTGTGGTGCGGGTTGAGGCCAGGGGTGGCCGTTTTCTGCTCTCTTTTTCTCTAAGCGCTGGTTCCTCTTCAGATTTGTTTGGTGTTGGCTGTTGGGTGCGTGGTTCGGACGCGGGGGTGGCTCTTTACCTGCGTTCTTCTTCTCCTTTGCTAGCTGGCTGGAGTTCTATTTGCTTCCTTGTGCAGGGTGGAGCTTCTTGAAGTTTATTCTCTTGCTTGTAATAGCGGTGGGCTGGTTTTGGTTTGGGGTTTTATTTTGGTTGGTGCTTTTGGTGGGTGGTCTCAATGGCAATGAATGTATCGATTGATGAGGTGAGGGGAGATAATGCTATGTCGGAGGCTGGTGATGGGGCTCCTCTTGGAGAGGGTCGGACAAAATCAAATACCTTTAAAATGCATAAGGTAAATGGATGCTTGGAGAGGGCGCAAGTTCGTTTGGTTTTGGTGATTCAATCAGAGGCGATTGTGGATGATCTGGATTACTACAGCAAACATGTTTTGATTTGTAAGTTTATGGGGATGAGGGTTTCTCTTTCTTTCTTGGACACTTGGATCCGCAAGACCTGGTCTCCGGAGGGTGACTTTGATGTTTTGTTGGCTGCAAACAATTTCTTTCTGGTAGACTTCTCGTGCATTTCAGATCGAAATAAGGCATTTGAAGGGGGGCCTTATTTTTATAACCAAGTAGGTCTTTTCATAAAACCATGGCATGCAGGCTTTAATTCGGCAGAAGAGCTGCCTTCTAGGGTCCCAGTTTGGGTCCGCCTTCCTCGACTACCTCTTGAATGTTGGAGAACTGATATTTTACAATCGATTGCTTTATTGTTGGGGAAGCCTATTGGTCCTTCTCAACATACTTTGGATAAGAGAATCTTTTCTTATGCGAGGGTTTGTGTCGAGATTGATCTAAGTCAGCCTCTGCCTGATTCTATTGATTTGACTGTTGGCTCTAATTCCTGGACCCAGCCATTGGATTATGAAATGTTGCCTTTTCGGTGTCGGCTATGTCATGAATATGGACATCTGCTGCGGAGGTGTCCTCGGGCTTTTAGTACAGGAGGTAAAATTAATGTGGATACCCAATCTAATCCGAGGGTGGAAAAGGGTAAGGATCCAGCGCAGGGCTTGGCAGCGGACAAAGAAGGTTTTGTTCCTATTAAACCTCGAAATCGAGGCCGGGGCCAAAAGAGGCCTTTTCAAGATAGATAGGAAGGGGAAACTTTCAATAAATTTGAGGCTTTGGATGGGTTAGTTCAGGAGGAAGGGTTTACAGCTGTTATGCAAATGGTGGATGGCTCTAGTTCTAAGGAGTTGGTTGAGGTACAGCCTTTGGTGGTCCCTGGTGTGGATCAACTTGGTGACCAGGATCCTCAGAGGGTGTCTGGCCTAGCTCCTTTTGCTCTAGTTATTGGTGCGGGGGATGGGGTTGTTGGTGATTCTGGTGGCCCCTCTGGTGCTGGGAAGGTCTACTCGGAGGCTCGAGATAGCCCTGACTTAGGTAAGCTTAAACCTTCTTCCTCTATTTTGGGTGTACAACAAAAACATTTTAAGAAAGGGATTCCTGAGAAATCAGTTAAGGTTGGTCGCAAAAAGGACCAAGAAAAGGTGAAGCTTGCTGGAGAGACATTGGTTGAGGCTGGCTTGGTGAAGACTATTGATGCTCACTTTTCCCAACCCCAACGATGATTGTTCTTTCTTGGAATGTGAGGGGTATGAATAGCATCCCTCGACAAAAGGCTATTCGAGACTTGATTCGCATTCATTCTCCGGATGTGATTTTCTTGCAGGAAACTAAGTTATCAGTGGATAATATGTTAAGTGTGGCTCCTAAGATTTGGGGTCATGGCCAATGTCAATGTGTGGGTGCTTTGGGTAATTCTGGTGGAGTGGCTTGTTTTTGGGATCCCTGAAAGGTTAGTCCAATTTGGTGGATCTCCTGTAAGAGTTCAATTTCTTGTGTCGCTTCTCATTTAGAGTCAGGGGAGAAAGTTATTTTCTCTAATATATATGCTCCGACTGATTTCCAAGGTAAAGCACAACTATGGGATCATGTTAGACATGTGAGGTCTTTGGATCCTTACTTGCCTTGGATCCTGGCTGGTGATTTTAATGCTGTCATTTCTTTAGAAGAGAAGAGAGGAGGTAGTGCTCATTTGGAGCCTTCCTCTAGGCTCTTGCAGGATAATATGGCTCTTTTGAGGTTATTTGATGTCAAACCAACTAATGGAGTCTTCACTTGGAATAATAGGAGAACTGGAGATGCTGCTATTTCTGAAAGACTAGATAGATTTTTGGTGTCTAGTTTTTGGATGGGGGATAGGTGGATGATTAGCTCTGAAATATTGGATAGTCGAGGCTCTGAGCATTGGCCAATTAAGCTTGTGGTTGTTGTGCCTCAACGAAGTGTTAGGCAGACTTTCAAGTTCCAACTCATGTGGCTCCGGGATGAGTCTCTTCATGATATGATTTTTGGCTGGTGGGATCTTGGGAAGCCAGCTTATGGCACTGCTATGTATTCATTCTCAAAGAGGTTACAGTATGTCAAATACAAGTTGAAAAGATGGAATAGGCAACACTTTGGTAATTTGTTTCATGGAAAACAGAAGGCTCTGGATAACTTGGACTTAATCACCAGGCAGATTCATGATCAAGGCCTAACGGAAGAGTTGAGTTTGTCAGAGATTGCTGCAACAAAAGAGGTAGAGGAATGGGAGTTAAGAGAAGAAATCTTTTGGAAACAAAAGTCTCGTATTGAATGGCTCCAGGCTGGTGACAGGAATACCTCTTTTTTTCACAACTCAGTTAAAGCCCGGAGGCAAGGTAATGTTATTTCTTCTCTTGTGTTGTCTGATGGGGAAATTTTGTCCTCTTCTGCTTCTATCTCTGCGGAATGCATTCGGTATTTCTCTTCATTATTTTCTGAAGATTCGCCTCCTGCTGAGGAGGCTGAAACAAGGATTTTGAACTGTATCCCGCAGCTAGTGTCTAATGAAATGAATGAATCACTGCTTTCTCCTATTACCTTGTTGGAGCTTGAGAATGTTGTGTTCCAGATGAAGAAAGGTAAAGCACCGGGGCCTGATGGATTCCCTGTTGAATTCTTTCAGGAGTTTTGGGAGGTGGTTAAGTTGGACCTCTTAGAGGTTGTTAAGGAATCTTTCATGAATAAACAAATGTTGAAGTCTCTGAATGCAACTTTTTTAGCTCTCATTCCAAAGAAGGAGGGGGCTAATTCTTTGGATCTTTTTCGGCCTATTGCATTATGTAATGTTGTTTATAAGATTATTACTAAGTTGATTGCTGAAAGGTTAAAACCTTGGCTTGGTGAGTTAATATCTGAGGAGCAGGGGGGTTTTGTTGCTGGCAGACAGATCATGGATGGTGTTGTGATTGCAGCAGAGACCATCCATTCTATGGAATCCTCAAAAGAAAAATCTATGTTTATCAAGTTGGACATGGCAAAAGCGTATGATCGCGTTAAATGGAGCTTTCTATTCAAGATTCTTGGAGCTTTTGGCTTTGCTAGTGATTGGATTGAATGGGTTAGGAGTTGTGTTACTTCTTCCTCCTTCTCAGTGCTTCTCAATGGTGAGCCCACTGAGTTGTTTGGTGCTTCTAGAGGCCTTAGACAAGGAGATCCCTTGTCGCCCTACTTATTCATCCTTCTTGCGGAAGGATTGGGAAGGCTTATTCGTGCTCAGGTTGCAAGTGGCTTGATTCAGGGCTGGAATTGGGGAAATGATCTTCCCCCTCAGACTCATCTACAGTTTGTTGATGATACGGCTTTGATGGGTAGGGAAAGGGTTGAGGAGGCTTTGAACTGGCGCAATGTTTTGGACAACTACTTGGCGGCCTCTGGGCAGCGCATTAATGAGGGGAAGTCTCTCATTTACTTCTTTCATACTCCTAAGGGTATCCAAAGGAGATTAGCAGGTATTCTTCATTTCCAGATCGGTTCACTTCCTCTTCTCTATCTTGGTATCCCTCTTGCCATTCGTTCTCTCCCTAAAAGGTTTTGGCAAGAGACTCTTGACAAGTTTCGAAGTTTGGTCAGCCATTGGACTTGCAGGTGGCTTTCGTCAGCTGGAAGAGTGACTCTTCTTAAGTCTGTGATCCAGGCTCTCCCTCTTTATAAGTGTTTTGTTCTTTCTGCTCCATCAAGTTTTATTCAAGATTTTGAGAGACTGTCTCGTCAGTTTCTATGGTCTGGCAACCTTCTTCATAGAAAGTGGAGCTTGGTGAAATGGGATGTTGTCTGTAGGCCGAAGCATGAAGGGGGTCTTGGTCTACGACGAACGGATTTGAATGGGCAAGCCTTGGCTGCTAAGCTGTATTGGCGTTGGTGTTCACAACAGTATATGTGGTGGGCTAAAATTCTTACCCTCAAATATTTGGGTGCGGTGGAAAGCACAGAGGTTGTAAGATTCAGTTTGGAGGGGAAAGGTTCTATGATCTGGAGTACCCTCAAAAGGGGTGCCAAGCTTGTGAAACAGGGCCTTTTTTGGATTTGTAATGGGGGTCCGGAAGCTCTCTTCTGGCATGACTCTTGGGATGGACATCCCCCTATTTTGTCTTCCCATCCCCACCTTCAGGACTTGTGCCAGATTTTTGAGCAGGTAGGTTGGTGTCATGTGGCTGATTTCAAGTCTCAACACTCTTTGAGTCAGATTACTATGTCCAGGTGGAAGGATCCTCAGGATTGGCCCCCAGGGGGGGTTTTGGAGGATCGCCAAATGCTTGCCAAGATTCTTTCAGATCGTACCTGCAACTCTCTTCATGGGAGGGATGTTCTTGCTTGGGGTCCTGATTTGCAGGGTAAATTTTCGGTTGCCTTTGGTTATCAGGTTTTGGATAAACAGGTCTTTGGGAGCTCTGACGTTCCTTGGTGGAAGCATGTTTGGAATAAATTTGCTTGGCCTAAGTGTAATTTTTTCTCTTGGCTTGTTGTCCAAGACAAGTGTCTTACTTGGGACAATCTTTGGAAACGGGGGTTCTAGGGCCCTTCCATGTGTGTTTTGTGTGGTCGGCATGATGAATGCCTCTCACATCTCTTTTTTCAGTGTTCCTTTGCTAAGGATATTTGGCATCACTGGTGGAATCTCTGGAGCTTACCGTGTTGCCATGTCTCTGCCCTGGATGATTTTTGGAGGAGACAGGGATCATCTCCTGCCAAAACCTCTTTTCTTAAAATTGCTTGGAGCATTGGCCCTAGTTTGATTGTTTGGCACCTTTGGTTGGAGCGCAACAGGTGGATTTTCTTGGATAAAAATTGCTCTTGGAGCATCTTTGGAGGCGGATTCTTGGGGCTCTGCAAGAGACGTTGTCTACAAAGTGTGATTTGTCTGTGCCGGTTGATTCGGGGGACTTGGGTGTTGTTAATTCCCTGGGTCTTGTTGCTGGAGATAGGAGAAAATTGGGCAGTGTGCATCATAGGCGTGGGCGTGAGAGGGTGG
The DNA here is from genome assembly GCA_007258455.2 of Sequoia sempervirens. Taxonomy (NCBI): domain Eukaryota; kingdom Viridiplantae; phylum Streptophyta; class Pinopsida; order Cupressales; family Cupressaceae; genus Sequoia; species Sequoia sempervirens. The sequence goes on from VDFB02065951.1 coordinate 45,126, forward strand.
CCGTGATGGCTTCTGGTGTCCGCCTGCTCTAGGGGAGCTAAAGATCAATACTGATGGGTCCTCTAGGGGTAATCCTGGGCATGCCGGAGTTGGTGGTATTGGTAGAGACAGCTTGGGAGTGGTGGTGTTTTTCTTTTCCATGTATCGTGGTTTGCATTCCAATAATCTTATGGAGGCTAGTGCTATCCTTATGGCGATTGAGCGTGCGGTTGGCCTTGGGTGGCGGCGGATTGTTTGTGAGTCTGATTCTCAGGTAGTTATTGACATGTTGCATAAGCGACAGTTGGAGGATATGAACTGGAAGCTTGTTGTGGTTGTCAAGCAGATTATTTCTATGTGCTCTTCTCTGGAGTCCATTGTTTTCCACCATATTCCGCGTGAGTGGAATAGGGTGGCTGATGGTTTGGCTAGATGGGCGTCGAAGAGGACTAATTCTTGGTATGTGGATGGTTGGGGCAATCTTCCTAATGACATGGCCCCTGTTCTTGAGGAGTGGGTAGCGGAGGATATGAGATGCTTCTTGGGTGTGAATTAATTCTTGTTTTGTGGGGCCCCTTGTGGCTTCTTTCTTCTGACTTTGTAATTTTGTTCTGATTCACTAAAGTTTTTACCCTCTTTTTTTTTAAAAAAAAAACATTGCTCCACTTTGTAGAATATTATCATGCAGTTCTGAGGTAATAATTTTATGTATTGAAGGTATCCATATCCAAATTTTCATTGTTTCATGTCTTTCACAATTGAAGATATTGATGATAGAGCATCGGGCTTAGTAGAAGCAAAGTTACAGGTGTAGAGTGCATATTGGAATGCTTTGCATTCTACCGTAGATGATTATTATGTTGTGTGGTTTTGAGAAATTTTTTGAGGATTTCATAAGTATATGCACTCCAAGTGGTAAGTGATCTAGTGGTCTACATGTCGAGTTGTGGATGAACAGTTGGTTCATTCAGTTGTTGCTTCACCAATTTTGTTTAGCGGTGCCAACCTAAGGGTTTTGGGGTCATGCGAAGTTGAATTATGTAAGGAGTAGAATAATGGGAGTAATTATAGGTCATGCCAACCTATTTTGTGAAGAAAACATTTTGGTTTCTTTTGCAATGCATGTGGGTTCAAGTTTTGAGCTGACAGGTTATGGTGTTACATGTTTCATCTAATTATGTCAGCCTAATTGATGATATGTTAGTTTTTGGAAGATGTGTGTACATATAGAAATTCAATTTAGTGTGAGTTGCAAGAGAGAAGATTATGTGAGAATGAAAGAGTGATTGTGACAAGTGTGAAGTGTGATAGTGGTGAAGTATGAAGTGTGTAAAGTCAGTATTCTAAGCTTAATTAGAACTGTATCTTCAACATGTTGTAGATGCATTGTTAGTAGTTCAAAATATAGCAGTGATCCATTCTTCTATTCTCTTTTCTATTTTGGATAGTGATTCCTTTGGGTAGTAAGCCCTTAGTAGTGATACTTTCTTTCTAGATAGTGAGTCCTTAGACAACAAGTCCTCCAATCAGTAATCCATTGTAATCAATTATAATAAATTGTGAGCTAATCCTCACCATGTTTTTTCCTTTCCAAGGGTTTTCCATGTACATCTGGTGTTCTTGTGTTTTTTGTTGTGGTGCATTCTTCAATTTTTATTTTTCATTTTTGAAAGTTTCATGAGATGCTTTGAATGTGCATGTTTAAATTGATGATGTTAATTAATTTCAGTGAATATTGATTCACCCCCCCTCTAAGTATTCTAGGTGTTCAACATATAAGAGAGTGGATACTGATATCATCATGTTGAGTATTTTGTTCTTATTCAATAATATTGGAGGTATCTCCATCAAAGTGGCATAATATTATCAAGTTTTTAGCATATTTCCTATTATATTCTTCTATTATGCAAGTATTTTCATTACATGTATCATCTCCCTTGCTCCCCTAAACTCCAAAGTCCTTATTATTTTCCTTAAATCCTTTGCATCATTGGAATTTTAGACTTATGCTTCCTCTATTACCATTTCCATGAAATAATCATGTTCCAATCCTTGAAATTATTATATAAACACTTTAAATACTTTATTGTGCATTGAGGTTTTAGAATTCCTCATCCTACCATGTACCTTTCAATCATTCTTATTGGCTTGTTGGAGTTCCTTGCCCTAAAATACCCTTCATTTTTCATTCTCAATCCTAGTCTCTAAATCCCTTATTGATCAATTTTTTTTTATCTTTTAGACTTGAGCCTTGAGCCATACCTTCTCCAAGTGCCTCATTTAAAATCCTCCTAAATCCTAAATCTACTTCAATATTTTTTTAATATCTATCAAAGATAGTTTTGTAGCCTTTTCTCTACCCAGGTACTTATATCATAGCATGCCTAACTCTTGAACCCTATTGATTTCTTCATTCACTTTTTTGGTGTCAAACTTTTTCTAATTATTTTACCTTAATACTTCTTTGAATACTTCTCTAAAACTTTGCCACCTAATATTTTCCCTTATACTTCATATTGGAGTTTGAGGAATGGACTCCTCTTAAAAATGGTACCAAGTATGAGTCATATCTAAACTTCAATCCCTAATATATTGTCTCTTTTTTATCTCATAAGGATTGTTTGTTAAGACTTCCCTTCATTAGCATGACTTCCCAATCACCTGTGATTCCCTAATCTCTTTTTTCTATTCTGGGATGAGTTATGAGTTATTCCTCACCCCTAAACCCTAATGATTTGAAACTACCATGTTTTCCCTATATAGTTCTACCTACCCCTTGCATGTCTATAAGGCCATAAATGACCAAATTTGATGTAATGATTGCCAAATAGGGATTTTCTTTCTTAAAAAACAATGTTCATCATTTAGGTTAGATTTTCATCTAGTTTTCTAATAATGGAGGAAAAAATAATATAGGATGCTATTAATAAATTGATGGACCTACAACCATCACAATAGATCTGATGGCACCCAAAACAAATTATATAGATTATCATAGATTTGAAGGAGAAAATGGTGCGGTAATCTTCATTTATCATAGTGGTTGAAAAGTGTAGATCCTAAACATTCATGCCATTTTTTAGGACTATTTCTAGTGGATGTTGTAAGATCTTTTCATCTTATACACATAGATACAAAGGCTATCATTGATCAACATGATGGAAAATAATAGGAGCACCAATTTTTTATTCCTACAAGAGTATTTTTGAGTCTTGAGAGGATGATTTCAATGCATGAGTTTTATATTTCATGATATCAAACACATGGTTCTTCCCCACAAATGCAAAATGGTTGTATCTACTCTTCTCATAGCAATGTACCCTTGATGCATATCAATTTACACATTTATGTTTCTCTTTCAATGGGTTGGTCTTGTTTATTGGTTTTTATGCGAGTTGATCTAGATTGAGCTATAAATATTCATTTTACTCATGTATATGAAAGTAACCATTTTTGGGTTTGTTTGAAATTTTTCATAACCTCGCAAATTTCTCAAAAATTCAAATATAATAAATTAAATTTTTTTTTATAGCTACAACCTATTTCAATTTATATTTAATATTTTTAAGAGATTCAAGAAATCCCTAAGTTCATATTTGTTATTATTTGTGTTAATTCACATTAATTTATATTTTAGAGATGTATTAAAACATATCTATTTTTTGTGAAAATTTATGCCAAGAAAAATATTTCAAGGTTAATACATAGGGCTCTTAAGTCTATTATGGATTATTAAGGAGAGGTGCATCTTTTGGGTAGAAGGGAATTTTAGGGTTTAATATCTACAAGGTAGAGCTGATCACATTAAAATCAACTAAGCATCAGGGTTTTATTTGTCATTAGGGTTTCATCCAAACTTGACTTTGTGTTGTAGGATTATGCACTAGTTTGATAGTTGAAAACTAAACAGTCACTCTATTTAAAATAAATAAAATTATTTAAAATATTTTGTAATATTTTTTTTTAGTTTATTCAATTTTTCATTATGCATGGTTCATTGTTTCAAATCTCTACTAAAACTATTATGATCCTATAACTAATTAAACCATTAGAGGACCATTGTATGATGAATTTTAATGGTTTAGTAATATTATAAGTAACTAATAATGAACATATCTATAGGGATTTGTGACCAAGTTTTATTTTGAGTTACATCATTTAAAAATAGATTCCTAAAGTAAGAGATATATAATTGTTATGTGTAAGAAATCCTTCATAAAAGAAAAAAATTCAAAGCTAAATATAGAGTCATCTTTGTGTATGGATTTGATTTTAATATTTTTAACTTATTTAACTTGAAAGGTTTTTTAGGGGCACCCTCTCAAGCTTTGTACGGCTCAAAGTGTAGAAGAGGTCTTCATTCCTCTTGTTCATTTACCTTTTAAACCTCTGATTTGAGGATAGGTGGTCTTCCTATTTGATAAATTTGGTTTCCTTGTCTATATTTTAGTAAGAACCTTCAGGTTAGGGGTTAATACTGAAAATAACACCAACTATTAGACCCCATAAGTACTAGATTGTAAGCATTTCTCATTGTTCATTTGTCATTCTAGACATATTTCCTATTGTCATAAATATATGTATTTATGGTCTAATTTGTTCACTGGGATCGAAGATATCATATATATCTAGGTACCTTGGTTAAGCTAAGAAATTTCCTCCTATCCTTAATGTAGAGACATGATTTTCTTTTTCTTTATCCTTTTTTCAAATTATTGGGGTCTTTCTTTTAATTGGATGAGTATGTATGAGCCTTGACTAAAAATTTCCTGATATCTTTTCTATTTTCTTCCTTATCAAGCCAATCAAGACTGGCTTCTAATGCAATAAGTTTATTGTCAACCATGTTTACCCTATGATCAATTTTTTACATATCTTGAACCCTTTTTTCCATCACTTTTTATTTCATGCTAGCTAGCTAATTTATATGTGAATATTTCACAAAAGATATTTCTAATTTAAAATTTTCACTAAAAGCTATTTATCAAAAAATAGAAATTGACCTTAGGAAAAATAATTGTATTACAATATTTCAATTGAATGTAATAAAATAATTCTTCTTCCAATGACTTGTCACACATAATATACACAACATATTTTCCCAAACCAAACTCTCTCCAATTGACTCGTGTTAGGGCTAAAACATTTTCTTACATAGTCAATAAAACACCAAACACACCTACTCCATACAAGATAGTCAAAGCACATCATTGAATATCAATGTGATATATTATAGATAAAAATAGTATCAATGACGACATCAACTAAAAATCATCTTAAAACCAAATGATATAGAAGCACAAGTGTAGGAATTGACAATCATAAAAAAATATAATGATAAACTAGATAATCATAATCAAATCACACATATTAGGTACACTAAACTACAACAACATTGGAGTACTAAACTAGTCCAACATATACAAATCCAAATACATGAACCCAAAGCACATGATCTAAACCCCTCAATGTCCATCCACATGAAACCACACCAACACAACACAATGTAGTATTAGGAAACAAAAAGAGTCCAAAAAAAATATCACAATATATGCATCCCATAATACATATAATCAAGTGATAAATATCAATATAAAACCTCATCAATAGCATACATCAATGGTAATTCAAAACATCACATATAGTGATAAAACACATCAAATTATAGCATAAGTACCCAAAGTACATAATTAGAACACCTCAACGATAACACCAAACCTCCTCATAAAGTTCTGTACAAAAGATCATAGCATACACTAATGAACACTACACCATTGTCGCAATACATACAATTTATCCAATCACCTAATTAACCAAACAAGTACAAGATTATAAGAATGCTTCCCTCATTCTTTAGATGTTGGACTTCTAATTCCCCTAATATTGAAAAAAATAAAAAACAAATATAATATATTAAACACCTTTTCAAAAAAACTACTGTAATAATGTTCTTTTAATATAAATCCCTTTATGTTATAAGCATTTTTTAGTCTCCTCACTCCACTTAGAAGTGTGTACCCTATACCTATATTCTTCAAAGAAAAATATACAACCACAAGTACTATTTTCCATAAAAAAGTGTATTCTATCAATTTAGGGCTATTAATAGATAAGTCAAATTTATTTTAAAATGAATGATATTTTAATTTATATTTTTAGGTTAAATGCATGCATGATAACAAGAAGCATGCTTAAAAAATGTATTCACCCTAAAATTGATGGGTAAGCAATTGTTGGTCAATAGTCTGCACATAAAGCTAGGGCCCCTTACCCGTACAAATTCTAAATTTAGTTTCAACGTTTAGGGTCATTTTTCCTTCTTTAGGGGGAAATATTTTAAGTTATTTAGCGGCGTAGAATTTTCTAAAATATTTTTAAGTGACTTTCACACTTGGGGAGGGTTTTCCTCTCTTCGTTTGACGTGTTAATCTACGAAATAACTGCAACAAGTTTTTGCATTCAAATTTTATAACTTCTCGGGGAGTGCTTTTCTCCCTTCATTGAATTTTGAAACTTTGTGCTAAAGTTTCTTATGGTTGGTTGAATATTTCATAGTACTTTGAGGTGGGTTAACGAAATATATGGAAGCAATAGAAATAATCAATTTAGGTTTAGTTAATAGTTTGGTTGGAATTATAATTGTAATAACAAATGAATATTAAAAATTTAAGAAAAGAAGATTTAGTATTTTAGTTTTTGAAAAAATAATGAAAAATATCGGATGTTATGTAAAATCGTATTGTTTCAATCAAATTTCGAATTGATCAATTATAATTTTAAAGATAAAAATATGGGTTAAATTGATTAATTACAATTTTAAAGATAAAAATATGGGTATTTTTTGAGTTATTTGTTGATTCGAGAGTATAGTAGTCATGAAATTTCAATCAAGTTAGATTTGTGGCATGGATGATTGATCCCACATTACAACAATATCTTTGATGTGTAGAATCATTTTGTAATATGTGGGATTGATTTAGCAAACTATATAGTTGCACGACTTGGTTCACCCTTGTCTTTGATGTTTATTGATGTGCAAGGACTAATGGTATTGAAAACACCTTGGGTAGATCACCAAATCACAAGGGTTGTGTTCTCCTAAGTTGTCCCCTTGATTAGATTGTTTTCAAAATTGTGGAGGAATAGTGAAGAGAAGAATCTCAAGCATGCTAGTGTCCTAGATGATTTTATGCATATTCTAAAAAATTTGTGCTCTAAACTAAGATATTCCTAAAATAATCTACCATTTAATACATTAGATTAAATTTAATTTTCCTCTCATTGTGTTTAAATGCACAAATGAATGTCTTTAAATACCAATATGTAACAATAAAACATACAAAATATGTGCCAAGCTAGCTCATAATGGCTAGTGAAAGGGATAAGAGTTAACAAAAAATGTATTTAAAATTTTAAATTTTTTGAGTCAACTATGCATGGTGTGGGAGTGACCCACACACCACAAGATTGACCTAGTATAGGGAGGTGTAAATATTAAGATATGTTAAGTGAATGTATCAAAGTATGTGCAAACATGGATACAATAAAAGGATAACAATGGCTAATGTATATGAACAAGCACAAATATGGATACAATATAAGTTTATTTATGTGGTAGTATGTGTAAATAAAGATGGATAATTTATCAAGGAATGAACCTAACTTTGCACACCATTTATCAATATGTAATTGTATTAAGACATTTCACCAAAATAGACTTTTAAAAACTAAATGAGAATTGGCATCGATATGCAAATTCCACTATTACATTTTCCCACCACTTTAAGGTGCATGTGAGTCCTAAAATGAACATGTATGTTAAAGTATATTAGTAGTCATAACCATGCATAAACACTTAATATTCAAACATAAAATATGGGGTCCATGTATTGGGATGAACCCAACTTGATCTCTTTATGTGTTCATCTTGTTTGGAATGTACACCCCATAAGAAATTGCAAGATAGAGAAATGAAGTGCAATTACTTCCTTCTATCATGAAAGCAAAAATAAGCACAACCATAAGTTCATTTTGTTAGGATAGGTGAGATTAAAATTGCTATCCTAAGTTGATTTGTATCTCCATGTTCTTTGGAAAGTGTTCTTGAGGACATGAGGGACAAAATATTTATTATTTATTTTTCTATGAAAAATTATAATTGCATTCAAAGAGGTGGACTCTTTCACGGTGGTGGTTACAAGGCATCCTGAGAGAATATTCTTCTTAGGCATCCAACTTTATGGGTTGGGACCACTTGAGTGTGCATGTACTTGCATGTGTTGCATTCTCTTGCATGGTTGGGCGCCCAAGTTTGCATGGTGGTGCATGAGCTTGCATGTAGCCATCGAAGACTTATGGAGCACTCGAGTTTGACTCATTTTGATTAGCTGTGGGTTAGGCACCCATGTGAAGGCCATGTGATTATTGAATATTTAATTCCATGTTTATGGGGTTTCCACTATGTGGGGTGTGGGTTTTTTCTAGGTGGTTTTTCTTGTTGTTTTGGGATACCATTTGTGGTATTCTCTTCCACAAACTTCTATATATTGGAGTCTTGGGATGGTGGTTTAGTATGAGTTCTTTACAGGTTGTTAGGATAGCAAAGTGTTGTTGGATTGTAGAGGGGATTTTTGTATTGATGTACTTCATTGAAGATTAATACGAACATTGGATCTCTTTGGGTGTGCGGTTTTTTCCTGCAAAGGTTTCTCTGCATATATCTTGTGTCACTTATGTTGATGACTTAGGGTATTGTAAATTTTTATTTCATTGTTTCAATTGTCAATCACTTAATCATTTTATGGTAATCTTGTAAACATATTTTCATATTTTCAACCACATATTTAAGTTCACATTGTTGCAAGTTATAACTTGATTTCCAACATTTGGTATCATAGCTAATGGTTCTATTAAGAGAGGGACACCTTTCTTTTGAGTGTTGAAGGTTTTTTGGTTGTAGTGAGAGCTTATGCATTGCGGGTTTTATAGATTTGTGAAGAAGATTGAAAACCATGGTCTCTACCTCTCATCTGGATATTGAGAAATTCAATGACACTGGCTATGAGATGTGGAAGTTGAAGATGGAGGATCTTCTTGAAGAGAGAGATCAATGGTTGGCAATTATGAACCTAATGAAACCAGAGAAAATGTATGATGAAGATTGGAAGAAAATGAATAAGAATGCACGTGGAACCATTTGGTTGTGTCTTGTAGATTTTGTCCTCTTGAATATTTTAGAAGAAGTCACTGCATATAATTTTTGGAAGAGGATAGGTGATATCTATCAAACGAAAAAGTTTAACTAATAAGTTATATCTCAAAAGATGTTTGTTTTCTCTGAAATTGAAGGATGGTGATTCTATTGCAGAACATTTAAATGCTTTTAATATGATTTTAAGTCATCTTGCATCAATAGATGTTAAGTTAGAAGAAGAAGATAAATGTATTTTGTTGCTTTGCTCTTTACCCGAATCTTGGGAAAATCTAATTGTTGCCATAAGTGGTGGTGGTACAGAACCAAAGATGGATAGTCTCATTGCAATACTTCTTTTGGAAGAGATAAGGAGAAATTCCATGAATGTAGGCTCCCAAGGTGCCTTGCATGTGTGAGGAAGGTCCAAAGAAAATGGAGGGCCTAAAGGGGACAAGAAGAGAGATACGTCTAAAGGATGTTTTAAAACCCACAGGAAGAGCAAAGTGTTGGAATTGTGGTAAAAGAGGGCATGTGAAAAAGAAGTGTAGGAACACGAAAAAGAGTTCATATGCTTCCACGAAAAGGTCCTCTAAAGATGGTGATTCTGATGCTTTGTTTATTTCTGCTAACACTATTAGTAATGATGCTTGGCTTATTGATTTAGGTGCCTCCTACCATATGAATCCTCACAAGGGATGGTTTACTTCATATTCAACCTATGATGGGGGAGAATTTTTCCTTGGTGATGATAGCATGAAGAAGATTGTTTGTAATGGAAAGGTAAAGTTGTGTTTCAATGATGGGAGGGTTAAAAACCTTGATCATGTTTTACATATTCCAAGACTTGCAAGAAATGTAATTTTAGTATCTAATTTGAATGATTATGGATTGCATGTGATATTTGACAAGTCTGGTTGCAAGTTGATAAGAGGGAATTTGGTGATTGCTAAAGAATCTTGGATAGGGACTTTATTTAGGATTAATGCCTCCAATTTTTATAATTTTTCCAATGTAACTAGCACTAAACATTCATGTATGTTGTGGCACCATATATTAGGTCACATAAGTGAAAAAGGTCTTAAGACTATTTTGAATAAAAAGTTGGTTGGTATTTTTGATTATTTTGTTGGTAAAAATGATTTTTGTGAGCATTGTGTGTTTGGTACAAACAAAATAGATCATCATTTCCTAATGGGTCTAATAAATCTAATAGATCATTAGAGATCATTCATTCAGATGTGTTTGGACCAGTGGATGTTGACTCTTTTGGAAATCTCATTATTATGTTACTTTCATTGATGATGTGCCAAGATACACCTAGATTTATTTTACACATGTAAAATCTGAAGTTTTCACTAAGTTTAAGGAATTTAAAGCCTTAGTTGAGAAGAAAATGGATTATAAGATAAGGGTGTTGAGATCTGACAATGGGGCTGAATATTGTTCTAGGGAATTTGATGAGTTTTGTAAGCATGCAGGTATTGTTTGGTTAAATACTACACCTTATACACCTCAAAAAAATGGGGTAGCAGAAATAATAAATTGAACCTTAATGGAAAGAGCTAGGAGTGTGTTAAGTGGTGATAATCTTGATAGATTCTTTTAGGAAAAAGTTGTAAGTACATGTTATTTGGTTAATAGATCTTGTTGTTAAGCTCTTGTTGACAAAACTCCTTATGAAGTGTGGATAGGTAGAAAGCCTTTTGTTTCACATTTAAGGGTCTTTGGTTGTGAGGATTTTGTTCATGTGCCTCAAGAGAAGCATTCTAAGTTGGATCCAAAAGCACATAAATGCATCTTTGTTGGTTATTGTGAGAATGTAAAAGTTCATAAGCTTTGGAATCCACTAACCCGTAAAATGGTTTTCTCTAGAGATGTAATTTTTAGGGAGTTTAGTGCTTACTCAGGTGAAGAATAGCCAAAGGAGAAAGATAAGAAGAAAATAGTGCACTTCAAGACATATTGAGAAGAAGGAAGATGCATATGTGGATGAAAAACCTAATGGATTTGAGGATGGAGAAGAATAAGAGGGTTCAGAGAGTTCAAAAATTTCAAATGATGTGCAGGATGAGCATGAAGAAGAAGAAGAGAAACAAGAGCCCCTTATTCCTACCTTGAGAAGATCCACAGGGAAATGGATCAAATTGATAGGTATAGACCACCCAATTTTTGTTGTGTATTTTCTTTTTTGAGTGTTGACGATGAACCTAGATCCTACAGGGAGGCTCTTTCTTCAAAAGAAAGTGAGTCTTGGATGCAGACCATGCACGAGGAGATGATGGATCTGGATAGTTGTGATACCTGAGATCTTGTGAGTTTTCCCAAAGGAAGGAATCCCATTGGTTGCAAGTGGGTGTTTAAAAATAAATTTAGAGCAGATGGTTGGTTAGAGTGGTACAAGGCCATATTAGTGGTCAAGGGCTACTCCTAGAGAGGAGTTGATTTTGGTGAAATTTTCTCTCCTATTGCTAAGTTAACTTCTATTAGATTACTATTATCTATTGTTGTTGCTTGTGATTTTGAAATAGAGAAAATGGATGTTAAGACTGCTTTCTTGCATGTGGACCTTGAGGAAGAAATTTATATGTGACAACCTAATGGTTTTGTTGTGAAAGGAAAAGAATACTTGGTTTGTAGGTTAAAGAGATCTTTATATGGTTCGAAACAGTCACCCATGATGTAGTACCAAAATTTTGATGCCTTTGTATTGAAGTTGGGTTTTGTTAGAAGTGAGGAGAACTATTGTGTTTACCTTAAGGTTATTGATGATTTGATTCTAATCATTGTCTTGTATGTTGATGACATGTTGTTTTCAGTAACAACAAGGTGATGATTAAGGAACTTAAGACTCAAATTTCTGTTGAACACCCAAAATATTGAGAGGGGGGTGAATCAGTATTCTCTTAAACCATTCAAACATAAAACATCCAATAACTAATGTATATTCAACTACAGTAAGGAAAGAAATCATGAAAAAATCCACATCACATAACACATGAACACCATGATTTTTATGTGGAGAACCCAAAATGGGAAAAACCACGATGAGGGTTAGCTCACAATATATTATAATCGATTATAGTATATTATAGAAATGCTCACCGTAGGTAGACTCACTATCTAAGTGGACTCACTGTCCATAGAGAAAATGATAGAATAAATAAGGTGGCTCACAAACTATTTTGAGTTGTTATAATTTACATCTTATGTATGCTTGAATTAGAGTTCCATTGAGGCACACTAATAATCCTTATCTAATTCTGATTCAACACTCTACATTGCTCTTCATTCACACAACTTAGATCTTCAACTTCGCATTGCTCTACTCAAATTCACATAACACACAATACACATCACATTCACTACTTCATCTATCTCAAAACACCAAAAAAAATATAGCATATATATCCACATCTAGTAGAACATCAACTAGATCAGCCTAATTAGATTCAATACCCAAAATATAACTTGTCGGCTCCAAAAATTATCATCCATAACACACACCACAATTCAAATCTCAAAACACCTTAAGATAGGTCAGCATGGACCTATAATAGATCCTACATGAGATAGAAATTCTTATTCATCCTTCACACAACAACAAACATGTTTGGTTAGCTCCAAATAAGACCTAAAAACAAAAACCTTCATTTGTGTATCCACATCTTGACATGCGTGGACCTCAAAACTTGATACCATTTGGAATTCACACTCAACTAACATTTGGCAACTTAACTTCAACACTGCAAATCCAAAAACTCATTCATGGAGAAGTGTGAAATCTCCCACACAAACACTTTGCACAGAAAATGATTGTAAAATGCTAGGCCAAACTCTGTTATACATATCTCTCAAACCTCTTGTCCAAAAAATATGAAATCTTAGATTTAGTTGTATTTAAAATTCACCAAATTAATGTTAGAATCTTAGTGATATCTTCATTTGTAGAGTGGTGCGGACCCAAAAATTGATGCACTGTAACACTAAACTGGTAGATTTGACACTTAGTCAAATTTCTATGCAACTGAACTTTCTAGACCAACTCAACTTGCACAAATGTCTTCCACAACACCTCAAAAACATGTTAGGATTAATCAAAATGATCCACAACAATGTTGACATCAATGAAAACACTGTAATATGTCATTAAGAGCCATCCATGCTCATGTTTCCAAAACAACATCATCAATGAAAATCTCCTCAAACTTCCAACAATCTCCCCCTTTGTCATTGATGGCAACATGCCAAAAACTCCAAAAATTCTCCCCCTTTGAAATCAAGGGAAAAGGGTGCCTATATACACTATTTTGATCCTAACCGCAACTCCCCTTGAATTATGTAGTCATATATATAGTTGGAAAAATAATGAATTGACTCCCCCTGAGTCATATACTAGAGTAAAAACTCAAAATTATACTGAAAAACTATTCTATATGGTTTACATATTTACAAAGAATCTAAACATAAATTCATAACAAGATAGAGAAATGAGTTAATCAGAGGTGGTTGATGCCTAAAACTTCTTCAATTGATCTTCCCAGGATTTCCTTCCTTGCTCTCATTCTCACTTATCCTCCACAAGCAACCTATTCTGCATTTCAAATTCTAACAAAAGTTCTCCTTCTTCTAGAGTAACAAGTACCAAATTCATCTTCTTTGTCATATCAAAATTGAGAAGAGCCCTAGAAAAAAATGTAATTTTGGGATTGATCAGATCCCTTACCTCTCCAAAATGCAAAATAATGTGTTCTTTTTGTGCCTGCAGCTAGAAGAACATCGTGTGAAGATCCTCTATGACATTCCTTGTCACATAAGTAAGGTCAACTGTTGGGTCATATGCACTAGAGGCATCATTAATCTGAGACTCAATAGAGTCTATCTCCTTTCTTATACTTTGTGTGGCTTCGACCACTTCATTCCATACCGCAACAGTTCCTTAGCCTCATCTGTGCACCCTTCAACATCTTTCAATAATTCTAAAAATTTCTTATGTGCAATAGAACATTTCTTTGTGATCTCTAGCATCCCTTTTTTACTTATCCTCTTCTCGACCTCTTTCTTTACTTCTAACTTCAATCCAGATGCATATGTTTTGAAAGAATCAATCAATAATTTGAGATTATCCATACTAGATAGAGATGTGTCTATGTTTGATCCAGGTATGATCTCATGCAATGCCCTAACTGCTTCATCCATTAACTCTTTACTCTTTTGACATGAATCAATTATATCTTTCCTTGTGGATGCATGGAAGATATATCCTAGTTGAAGCTTGTGGATAGGAGAGATATTGTTAAAGTTAACATTTCCTTGATTCATTGGTAGTTGCAACAATTGTGAAGACACAATTGGTTGGAAGTTAGGACGTACACTCAATATATTTCTTAGAGAATCTCGAAAGGAGCCAGAAGATTCACTAGGAGTATTTTTAATTTTTACAACTTTTCCCTTATCATCTGTAGTACCAGAGTCAACTGATTTGTCTTTTTTTTCATCTCTAGATGCATCCATGTTTTTGTCTTCTTTTTATTCTCTATGCTCTTCTTCTTAAATTATTCATCAAATTTTTCTTCTTCACACTCCACATCATCATTTTTATCATCAACCCTATTACTATTCTCTTCCTCTGTAGTATTTTATGTGGTTGTCGAAGGAATAAATTCAACATTTTGTATCAGAGGAGAAGTGGTAGCATTTTCCTTTGCAATGTCTTCTCCAATCATTTCCTCTTCTTCATTCTCTTTTTTCATATCCTCCACTTCCATAGGGGTGTTATCCATTACAACTTCCTCATTAGTATCCTTTTCATGTTGAGCATCATCAGTCTACACTTCTTCCAAATTTGGTTCCGAAGCAATGGTATCATCATTTATCTCTTCTTCAACCACTAGAAGCAATCCTAGCTTCTACATAATCTCTTCAATTTTATCATTGCTCTCCTTCCAAATCCTTTCAAGGTCATCTTTGTCCTTTCCCATGAGGGTAGTCACCCTTTGTTTAGTCCTCAGCTCCTTGTTGAGCACAGTAGCCAATGTGGCTCTATCATCTTCTGAAAGTGGAGCACTAACTCTTTCCAAGGCTTCATCCTTTAGCCTTTCATGCTCTTTTATTGCTTCTTATCTTCTTTCTAGCAAAATATTCCATAAATCATTAGGAATATCCTTCTTGATGTTTCACATATCAACTTCCAACACAACAATATACTTGATTATAGCTTCTAAGATGGTAGCTTTGTCTACCTCATCTACATCCTTGTATAATGTTATGGTCTCAGCCAACATTTCATTTTGTACAATGCTATTAAATAGTGCCTTAAGTTTCATTGGGGAGTGAGGTCTTACCGGTTTAGATTGTTTCTTTTCCTTGCTTTTTCCTGGAGTCTTCTTTACTTCTATAGTATTTTTCTTCTCCAGTGAGACTTCTTGGCTTCCTTCTTCTTCTCCTTTATATGAATTTTAAATGCTTTTTTTCCCTTTTCAATTTCCTCTTCATTCTTAGTATCTACTATGTCAACCTTTCTCCTTTTGGTGCTACTTCACCTTATGAGGCATCACTTCTTCTTCTTCTAACTAGTGGGGGTACATCTTCCAAATCTTCTTCTTCATCAACAACATTTGTCCCAATATCCTTCTCTCTTGTAGCTTTTTGTTTCATTCTTCTTTTAGCTACCACATCAAGTGGTGCAGTAGTAGTGGTCCTCTTCTTCTCTTCCCTTGTGGCATGCACAACTGGAGGGGATTTCTCCCTTACCGAAGGATTGGCGGTAGTTTTTCTTATCTCTCTAGTAGTAGGTAAAGCCCCGAAGGACTTCTGAATGGATGGTGGTGTGGTATTTTTTCTACCTAATTTCCTTGAGCTACCTAAAGCTTCTCCAACACACATATCTACTCTAGCTCAATCAATTCCACTTCACTCCCACTCACTTCGAGTTCTCTAATCAATAAATTTAGTCCACTATCACTCAGTCTCAATTAATATCTCAATCAAATCCTCGTGTAATTAGTTCACTTCTCAATCAATTCCCTTATCGAAATCATGTAATTAGTTAATTGAGTCATGCAAATAGTTAACTGATCAATCAATTCCTCTCATCAATTCTCCTCCATTGATCTTTTTAGTTCTTCCTCAAATCTTGACCGTCCATCAAACTCTGCATTTTCTATAAAATCAACCTTCATTCTCATTTGAATTCTAAGAACAATCTTCGATATTTTTCTATCATATCAATATGAGTTTATTGTAACTGTGCACACATAACATCTAAGAGAAACAAAGACTTACAAATAAAAATGGAGAAGAACAATGGAGGTGATTCAATATTGACATGAGAAGGTATTGCTTTGATTTATTTCAATTTCTCGATTATCTTATGTTACTTTGTTCTTGATTGCTAGATTGGAATTGGATTGCTTGGACCTTATTTTTTGTGTGGTTGTTGTTAATGGTTCTCACTTGTTTTTCTAATTTTTGGTCGTACATGTACAAACAATGAGGCTAAGATTCAATCCCTTACCTTAGGTTTTGAACCTACCCTAAAAATAAATATATAAAAAATTATCATTGAAAGAGACTCTATGCTAACAATTAATTATCTAGAAACTATCTTATTTGATGGAGAGAGCTTGGTGGTTGTTTGGAAAATTTAATTACTATAAATGTATTCACTATTTTAAGGAGGCTAATAGTTTGTAAGATAGTGAAAATTGGGCTATTGATAGGGATATTTCTCTTCTTGAGTTTTCTTCTTTATTTGAATGGAAAGATGCTTCTTTACTAGAAATTTAAAAAAAAAATTGTTATAAGGTGGCTTGTATCTTGGAGTGCACGACTCATGAAGATTAATTATGTCAACTCCCTTATTGGGGTGTCCTTATGTGGCATTTTTATCCTTGGAAATAATTTGCTAATGTAGGTCATTCATTTGGAAGTATTTTCCTAGGGTTCTCCCTTGTGTTTTTTCACATGTCTCTAGGACCAATATCATACTTCATCTAATCACATTTGTGATCAATTTTTAGTTCTAATAATTTATTTTGTTGATGCATATGTTATTGTACCTTGCCCCCGTGTGAAATAATATTTGTGAGCACTTTTCTTTCCTTGGATTTTTATTTGTGCTTATATATCCAATTCTTTCCTCTATGTATGTTTTGGATACCATGTTCCCTTCATCTGATAATATTTTCTTTGATCTGAGGAGATTTGTAAAAATATTTACAAGATTTGAAATTATTACATCTACAATTTTATCCTATTGGATGTTCCTTAAGGTGGCTTGCCTCTCCTTTGTCATCTACTGCTTTGTGAGAATTATCTTATGTGCAATGGGTGTTCTCTAGTAGATTTATCTTCCAAATTTTTTAATAGAACATAGTGATTGTTATACCTATGAAAGGGATAAATTAGGTCTTTTGTTAGTCATCCTTTGTCTTCTAGTGGATGAGGCTTTAAGAATGGTTATAAGAAGAAAATGGATAAAGAATAATAAAAATACATTTTTCTTCAAGATGGCATCGTCTCTTCTCTCCAAATCCATAGATATCCTTCCAGATAAAGAGCTAGTTAAATTTTTAGAAAACACAAGTATATCTAGCCTTTAAGTTTCTTAGTTTATTTCTTGGACTCTGCACTTGACTGATATAGGTTGGATGTTGGCTCAACTACAATTGGTAGTCTTTTTCCCACTATTTCTCTAGTATCCTCTGCTATGAATTTCACTATTCTCTCCATTGTGATAAATGGGATTATTTGTGGCACTTCATTGGAAACTATAAATAGGTTGGAGTCCTTGAAAAATAATTTGGGTGGAAATTATAATAATGTGCTCATGTTGTTTAACTTTCTCTTCATCTTGCTTATTCATATTCAAAAAGGCACACATCTTTAACTCTCCTTAGTGTCCCCTACAATTGATGGTGTGATTTCCAATGAAAGCTATGAGGGATAATCTTTGTTTTTATAGTTTGGTTTCTTTTTGTGTATTAGGGAACCTTTTCTATATACTATATGTTTCATATGGTTGGATTTATGACTTTGTTAACCATGTTGGTCATTGATGTTTTTTTGTTCTTGGTGTTCATTTTTTTGTATTGTCATCCTTCAAGGATGTAGATATAGTCTGCATTCCATATGGTGTCATTGTAGTGAGTTTTAAAGGTATGTCCTTGAACCATTTCATAAAGTAATTGTCATTAATGATAAAAAAAATTCTTTAGAAGAAGTTAGGGAAAATTTAACCACCAAATCTAATCCAAAATTAGAGAATGGTCATGGTGATGTATAGGGATGAATCTCATGGGTAGGTTCTTTTTTGTAAGTTACTATATTTTTTACACACTACACATTTTTTAATCAATTTATTGGATTATTTTTCCATTTTACTCCAACCCATGGATAATATATTTGGTACTAATATTTTTTTACTAACATGACCCCACATATTCCCTTGTGGGAATCTTGGAGTGTAATAGACTTTTGTAATTAGTTAGTCATAAAACTACTATATCATCGAAACCCTTGTTAATAAGAAAGCATAGTAAATTTATAAATTTAGATGAAGGATTTGTTTGAGTACTTAAGTGGGAATACCACCAAATCTAGTTGTTTTAATTTATGGATGATCAATGTAAAATAAGGATCATAATTATCCTTAATTGTGAGGGAAGCAACACTAGCCATAGCATCATCATGTTGATTTTCCTTTCATGGAATGGTATTGATAGTAAATAAATTAAATGAATAAAAAAATTGTAATGAAAACTTGTAATATTGTGATAATTATGCTTCTTTTATCTCATATCCACTAGTTATTTGTATGGCTACAAGTTTTGAATCATCATGAATATTAATATATTTAAATTTTAAGAAAATGATGATACAAAATCTCACAAGAAATTCATCATATTTGATCACTTTGTTATTGATAGTAAAATTAAGTGAAAAAGAGGGGGACCAAGTCTCTTGAAGGAGGTTACAATACTACCCCAAAACTATTCACGCATCTAGATTCTTACAAAAATGGTCCAAGAGAACGAGGGATCAATGTGTAAAATATAATCATAAGGAAAAGATGTATAAATATGTGCATGAGTAGGGCATGGTATTTTAAATAATTGGTCAAAAATTAGGTTTATACTTTAATATATATTTTGGAGAAACATTTAAGATCAAACTCTAAAATAAACATCACCCATGGTGCAACACAATCCAAGAGATTGGATTTAGACAACATATGTTTGAGAGGATCTTCTTTTATTATGACATGTGCCTCAGGATGAATTATATAATATCCTAGTTTTTGCAAGGAAAAATCCACAACCAAGCATAATTTTTCCATATATATACATATTATGTCTCATAATCTATTAAGGTACAACTAATGTAATAAACCACATGATCTTCATATTTTTTATTATTTTTTGCTAAAAGACCTCCAATGATAGACTTAGTGTATGGTACATGCATGAGAAAAGGCTTATCACTTATAATAGGAATGAGTACAAGTGAATTAAAAAATTCTTAATTCATGTCATCAAACACATTTTGACAATTTGTGTTCCATTTAAATTTGACATCTTTCTTTTAAATTATTTTGAATGGCAACATTTGGTTTAATAATTGCTCAATGAAATGCTTATTTTGAATGGAAACATTTGGATAACTTAGATGCTTAGTTTTAGACTTAGAAGTGTGATTTTGTGTAACAATCTTATTTTTTTGCTAGTTTAGGGAAGATTATTTTCTTTTGCAAGAGATAAAACAATAAACACAATGATTGATAATGTCAAGTTAATGTTGAATGTATTATACTAATATTGACAAGAAAGACACACCAAGAACATGAATAACCCTATATTTTTTCAAGTAAGAGTGTCACACTAGTGTAGGCCCACATAATAAAATACCTTGATATTATTGCAAGCAACGTCTCTCTTCTCAAGAATTGATGGATAGGAGTTCAATGACACAAGGGCTCACCTTTTTTCTCACCTTAGAGGTTTTGACACCTTTAGCCCAAGGGATTTCTACCTTACTCAAGAAGTTACATGGTGAGTAACTTTAGGAATGATAATGTACCTTGCACCAAACTAGATTGATATTCGATGGTCTTAGGCTTGCTAAAAATAAGGTTTGTAGTGGTATTTGTGAACTAAAGACCCATCTATAATTTCTTGAGTCTAGGATGGCCTCTCCTATCCTCTTCACCTATACAAGTCTCGACTAATTGAGGGTCTCCAGGCTTGACCAAACACAACAATGACTCACTCTTGAGGTTCAAATTTTTCTCTACCCCTTTATACACCCTACCAAAAATTATGGTTGAGGTTGACCTTGGGGTGATGAAATCCCCAAGAAATTCCCCTAATAATAAAGATTAGAACTAGTGCTTTTGATCCCCAAGCTCACACAAAGTTAAAGGGGAGAGTATACACACACACAATAGCTCAATTTGTGTAAACATGAAAATAGAAAAGTAATGTAAGGTGATTTTGATCTCCAAGCTCGCATGAAGCACAAGGAGAGAGAATACACACCCTATAACTTACACAAACATGGCATATATGTTCATTTTTAAACCCAAATGAAGTGTGAAACTAAGCTAATAGAAAGAAGTCCACTTTTCTCTACACCAAATTGCATCAGTAGTCTTAAATTTAATTCCTTCTCCCAATAATTGTCAATTTGCATCACTTGATTATTTTTTCAAAATCATGCAAACATTAGGCAATAAAATCAAATGATATTATCAAAAGCATAGAAATAGATATAAAGCACATTAAATAATAGTCAAACTCACCAATATACCTTCAAAAGCATTGATTTACCTATCAATAGTGGCGTTTTGCTCTTTAGATGTGTTGAACTGCTTATTAAATGTGCAAATCTATCTTCAAATTTTTTATTCATCTAACCTATACCTAGAACCAAAAATAATATGAAAAAGGGTAAAAACCTTGCAAAATAATGATTTGTCACTTTTCAAAAATTCCTCTAGAGCTCAGTTGATAAATATCAACTATTCAAATATCGAAAAAGTAATAATATGCAAGTGATAAGTCAATTGCAATAAGTAATTCAAAACCTTGTACACAAAAATTAGATACATCACTATAAATATCAAATGTGTTAAACTACAAATCAATAGCATTGAACCCTAATCAAAAGTAAAACTGTGCAAATTAGAAGTGTAGAAGCCCTAATCAAAAGTACAACTCTATCGATCAAAAGCATCGATCTGCAAAAATCATGTTCTAGAAAAAAGTGCCACTCTACACTTGTAACTTTAAAATCACATAAACTCAATGAAAAATAATAAATTTAGGGATGTGGGTCCCATTAAGTGTACCAAAATGTGAGCATATTAAATTACCAAACCTGAAAATGATAATTTAAGAAAAATCCAATTCAATAATCAATAACCACATCAATGAGAATGTGTGCACATATAATAAAGTAAATCAAATCGAACCAATATTCCTCCACAAGTGCCTAATCTTACTCCATTATACTTGACTGTTTCAAATTGGTTGATAGGTGGATTGCTCTTTCCTTAGCATAACCTTGATTTGCAAAGTGATAACAATATGACATAATGATATTACATATTCTTGATAAATTTTGGATGCTTTGAATGGTTGAATGATGGGTGATTTATATCTTTCATCCGATACTTGATCAATGGTGTAGGATGATACATATTAATAGAGTTAAATAAATACTTATTTTATTCACGTGCATGAAATGAAGATATAAATTTAAGAAATAAATAAAATATTAATGTAATTTATTTTTAGAAGAATTAAAAATAGAAAAATAAATTAAATTAATTTATTTAGTTTTAGAGGAAATATTAGTTAATTAAATCAACAAAACTATTTAATTATAGTGGATAAGAAGAATGAATGCATAAATTAATTAAATAATGAAAAAATATTTAATTAATGTGGATGAAGGAATTTGTAAAATTAATTAAATAATTAAAAATTATTTAATTGAAGTGGATGAGAGGAACTATAAACTAATTAAATAATTCTAAAATTATTTAATTAACGCGGGTAAGGAAAATTGAAGAAGGGAAAATGATAATTTAATTGAATAATATAAATTATTTAATTTATATTGATGATGGAAAGTGATGATTTAATTAAATAATTAAAAATTACTTAATTAATGAGGATACTAGAAAGTGATGATTTAATTAAATAATTAAAAATTACATCATTAATGAGGATAATGTGTTGGCTTAATTAAATAATTAAGAACTATTTAATTAACATTGATGGAAAACGATGATGAGAAGTAGTGATGAGTAGACAAAATGTGCTAGCCATTTTTAGGTGTCTACAATTATAACTAAGTATATTCATGCTCTATTGTAAGTCAAATATTTAATTTTATTTCATTTATAAATATTTCATAAAAGAGATAAATCAAATAGGTAGAGAACCTCTGGTTCATCCAAATGCTAGTGTAAGTTTGTTTCTCAAGAAAGTTTTATTCATTTTCAAGAATCAATTTTCCTACACTATATTTTTTTATGGAAGAAGCCACTCCACATTATATCTTCACGTATTGACATTCCAACATAAATAATAACCAAAAGTTATTGAATAAATTATATTGGACATTGTCATTTATATGATTTCATCTTCTCTAAGAAACAAATTGAAGTAGAAATAATTGACTTTAATAATTAGGCCTTCCAAAGAAATAATGTATTATTTACATGTCTATGTATCTAGCTATCTCCCAAGACTTTGATTTTGACACACGACTGTAGAGATCAAGAGAATAATGGATAACTATATTTTCTCCCAAAACCTTACATTTTTATCATTTACCACTTGCTATTTGATTCCTCTTTTAGTAATTAAATATACTTGATTACGTTATTCCAAATGTGTAAACTAACCATCAAGTTATTCTTAGCAATGAGGAACAACATATTTTTATTATTCAAATATTTCTTTTATTATGAAAAACCAATCACTCCCATGAATAATGAGTTCCCATCCCACTTTAGCCATAAAATCCTTATTCGCGTCTTTAATTTTATGGAATCCCAATCCACCGTGAAATTTAGAAAATAAAATTTTCCCCAAGAATCAAGAGATGTCCTCTATTTTTTCTTCAATTCTTGACTACAAAAATCTTCTCTTAGTCAAAATCTTCTCTAAATTTATTATCCTTTTTCATACTTACACCTAGAGATTTTGATAAGAGATCGCTAGTACGCCAAGATAATTTGAATGGAAAATTTGATGGGTTGCATTTTACTTGCATGACATAAAAGACCACTCTTTAAAGCTACTAATTTCCTTTGAATCATTTCTAAAAGGTTATTCTAGGTATGATCGAGGATTTTAGCTAATATTAGGGGCATTCCAAAGTAGTTGGATGGTAGATAATTAATGTTAGAATCTAAGAATAGTAGAAATATTATAATGTAAAGACTCTCTAATGTTAAAAAATAAAATCCCACTTTTATCTTGTTAATTTTTTACTTAGAAATTGTTGCATAAAGAGAGTATGTTTCTATTTATTAGATTTCATGATAGTTGTCCCAAGTGAAATTGTATCATCAATGAAAATTAGGTTGAATAAAAGTAGTTGGTTTAAAACCTTTAAGTTTGTCATTAGTGATACTTTTGGATATTTTCCTTCTGAAAAACTCAACAAGAATATAAAAATATAAGGCTATAGGATATTTCCTTGTATTTATCCTATTTGGAAGAAAGATGGCCATTGGGGATTCCATTTTTAATTACCAAACACATAGGAGTGGTGAAGTAATCATTTAAAATATTAAAAATTATCCCATTAAAATCAAATTTCTTTGGAATTTATTTTGTAAACTAGGCTAAACAAGCTAATAGGCTAAAAATATTTTAGTTTGTTAGCTTCAAACTTCTTGGGTATAAGAATCAATAAGCTATTGTTGATTTCTTTTATAATATTGCCACCAATAAAAAACTATTGAGTTTCCTTAGTCACATCTTCACTAACAATATCCTAATAAATTTGAAAGAAGGTAGGAAAGATCTCATTAAATCTAGGAGCTTTGTAAGTATCAGACAAGAACTTTTATCTCTTCATCAATAATTTCTTGACCCATCACCTCTTTGTTATTTGATGAAATAGAATTGGAGATGATAGCGAGCATTTCATCTTCTTTAGAATATTTTTCAAACGAGACTAAATTGTGTAAAGAGTGGAAGAATATAACCCATTACTTTATAATTTTAGATCTATCCTATCTCATAGTTCTAAAATTTTGTTACTTCTATTTTTGAGGATAAATTGGTGAAAAAATTTAGTGTTTCTATTCAACTTTCAACCACTGGACTCTTATTTTTTACTTCCAAAATATTTCCTCTAAAAGGATATATTTTTATTCACAATATAGATCATATAATGCCCCTTGAGAATCCATTTCTTTTTTAATACATTTTATCTTTTTTTCCTTCACATTAGTTTTATAGTAAAAAATATTATCAAAATGATTTGTATTCCAATGATTGATGTTCCACTTAATATTTTTTACCTTTCTGACCACATTATACATAGTTTTCCCTTCAACCAGTTACATCCCACCAATTATTTATATGCTTCTTAATACTTATATAAAGGGTTGATGCAGAGCAGGGGTAGACACTCTCTCAATATGATAGTACTAATACATAATCACTCCATGGTTTCATTAGAGGTAGCAACTCAAACACTTTAGTACACCTTGTCGCCATTTAGGACACAAACTAATGAGCATTCAAGTATGGGAAACACATCAAAAAGCATAGAAATTATGGAGCAAGGGACAACAATGTTTCAATACTTTCCAACACATTTTGTGACTCACAAACCCTCTTGAACCAAACACTTGTTTCCATCAATGCACCACATAACAATGACTTCATTCAAATAATGGCTTGTACTTAACAATGCAAATGACCAACATCACAAACAAGGAAGAAACCAGAGTGAACATAAGGCTCTTGATTGTTTCAGACTTATTTCAACATAACACAAAAGGTTCTCAAACTTTCAAGACTCAAACTTGTGTAATACAGTGTTCCCAACTTATGGTTTCTTGTCACAAGGCACACACAAACCCCATTACTCAATCAACACAAGGAATGAGTTTTTCATTGTATCCTTGGCCTGAAATAAATTTCAACAACATGACACAACAACTATTAGATTAGACTTCATGAGATAATGCAAGGAACTTATCAAACAATCATCATGGAGGGTTTTAGGGTTGTCCTAATGAGGAAATGAAAACGCATTGTCATTAATAACTTCCACAAAATGAATAATGAATTCAATCTCTCTAGTGGGATTGAAGATAATATAGTTAGAGACTTTTCCTCCTATTTTCATCAAGATCCAATAGTGGAAAATAAATTTATGGCATTTTTCTCAAAATTGGGAACCCTAGTTAGGGTTCAGACCTGTCCTTAAAAAATGATCATAACTTATTCAAATATCCATGAAAATGGCCCAAACAAAAATAATTGAGAGCTAGAAACATATATTAATCCATTCCAATTGGTTTCATCCCAATATTGTACCATACTAGCACATTTTTAGACTGCAAATTCTGGAAAACATTGTTATAACAGGGTAGCTTTCACCAGAATGGCCATATCTCACACAAAACACAATGAAATTTGATGGAAAAAAAAAAGTATTTTAAATTATAAACAAATATCTTTCCATCCATCTATTATATTCCTTGATATGAGGTCATACCAGGTCGTACAATGCACAACTTCAGGTTGAAAACAATGTAAGACCCAAAAAAAACACACAAAATTGAGGTTTTCATTCATCAAACTTCAAAAACAATGTCTCCAACCTTCAATCCAACTTTGGAGGGTGTATTCCTACATTTTCAACCAATCCCAACTGTTTTGCAATGGTTTCTTTATTTGTATGTAACTATTTCTTGCTTTTTGACACCTTTCCAAATTTGCATGACAACTTTTTTGCAACATTTGGCAACTTATACATTTTTTAACTAAAGACCCTATTAACACTCCAAAATGAACCAATATGATTCCAAATGGTCGTAAATGGACTTATTAGACTCCAAAACACACAAACAACCTAAAACTCAAAAATAACAAAAAGTATGCTTATGAGGCTCTTGATGCCCTTGCACTAAGGGTCCACATGATATCTAATCTAAAAGGATATTTTCCTCTCTTAAAGAAAAGAGAAATAGGGTATGCTTAAAGCCATCTAATGAGTATTGAGAGAAATCATTTGTAAAATATTATCAACTAGAAGAGATAAGAAATCCATCCACCTTGACATAAATGTTGTTGTTAGCTCTTTTTTTATACCAAGAAAATAAAGTTCCTTAGAGCTATATGTCCATTAGATTTAGTGTTGAAATAAAATATACAAGGTTTTTTATATTATTAGAAGAATCAGTGACTCCTCCCACTTTTCTAAAGGATAAATGGGGGAGTTAAATTCACCTAATACTATATAGAGGTGGCCCAAGTAGTCCTTTTTTAAGTTACATAAATATTTATGTATTTTTCTTCTAAGAGGTAGAGTGTGAGGAGAATACACATTTTTCATAATCCAAGAATATCCTAGAATTTTATGAAAAAAAAATATTAAGGTAGTTCTTGTGCATGGAAATAAAAGTACCTTCAAGGATTGAGGGCCTCCACAATATGATAATTCTCCTTGAGGCCCCTTCACTAGCTATAACTTAATATTTTACAAATGGTCAAACCTTTGTGTGGATATCATTAAAATAATCCATATAAATTTTTATTTCTTATATTAAAAGGATATTTGAGTTGACTTCCTTTAAGAAATTATTAAAGATATTATTCTTGAGGGATATTTGGCCTCCTTATATTTAATTAGAGGAGTTTCATTTTCTTTATCTTCTTGTATTTTTCAACATCTAAATTTTTCCATCTCCCATTGACTACATCATGTGAAATTTCCTTCAACCTCATTTCCTTGTGGTTTGGCCTCTTATATTTTAGTTTCAATCTTACATAAATAGTCTTTCTACCTTATTTACTTTTTACATAACTTTACCCTTAGTTTATTGTGGTAGGGTAGAAGGAGAAGAAGGGGAGAAGGCATCCTTATTTAAAGAGTTTTTGATTTCATAACAAATGTATCCACTAACTTATTATGCAACATAGTCGACTAAGTGAGGATATGACCTTGATTATTCAAGGTAGCATCAATTCCACTTGAGATAGGATTTGATGTATTTTCTAAAGAAAGATCCTAAAATAGAAGAGACTTCTTAGGTTACTTATTTCCTTGAAATTCTATTTCTCCTTTCTCGAGGTTTTATACTAGGTTAGAAATAGCAAGTGTTATCTCCTCAATTTATTGAATTTTACCTTTTGATTGTACCTCCATCTCAATTTTTTATATATTCTTAGTAGCGACATTTGGACATAAATCAATCAAATGACATTATTTTTATCATTTTTTATAAAAAATAAGGATAAATTATTCTATTATATGCATTTAGACCAATGTCTAAGTTTTGATTCTATAATTAGCATATTGGTAGGAACTTATTGTTGGTGGCATTGACGCAACATTTGAAAAATACCATCCTTATTTTATTCCTAGTGACATTGTCTAGTGCTAAGAAATATGTAAATGGATTAAAAATTACCATGATAATATCCTCATCCTAGCATTCCATGGGAAGACTAGGGAGGAAAATCTAGGTAGGGTCAAAAGGGTATATATCTATATCTAGGTCAATACATAACATCCATTTGTATAGATAAAGGCTATAATTCCTAAAATTTGGGGTTTATGAACCAAGATTACTATGCAATCCTCAATAAAAATATAAATAGGAAAAGAACCTTAGGAAGGGAATGTTGGGACTTAATATGACACTCCCAAATTCTTCTTATAAATCTTTTGTGCATTTAGGCCTTATTTTTCTCATCACATATAATTAATCTAAGAAATATTTGTATGGGTCTCCATTTTTCAAAATTAAAAATGTTGTTCATTGTCATCCCCCATGTGTTTTCCAATGTGTTGGAAGTTGCAAAGGTCTAAAAAATTTCATAAGTGGAGGTTTTATGTTCAAATTTTTAAGGATTTTTCCTTTGTCAAAGTCTCAAATTTTACCTTCCTTACATCCATTTTAGAGTTTCCCTTCTTGGTATTCCTTTTAGATCCTAACTCTACATTGTTCCTTTGTCCTTATCAATATATTTTTTTCCCTATCCTAGCATACCTTTCATTAATTCCTAGCCTTCATCCCTTTTCCTTGTCAAAACTTCAATTCTTCATATTCTCGACATCCATTTTATCCATTCCCCACCTTTTTCCTTACCTTTGTCGAAGTTTTATACTTCCTCTTAATAGATTTGAATTTTTCCTCTTATTTTTCATCCTTGATTCATTCAAATTGGTTTGTGCTATAAGGTATTCCTAGCCTATGATTCCTAAAAATCTCAAATTTTACACTATTCACTTTCACCTACCTCCTAACATGACTTAGGGTACCAACATTAACCTGATTTGCATTGTAACTACCCTAGATTTTTTCCCACCTAAAAATAATTCTCCATATTAAGGGAATGGATTTACATGTACTTCTAGTGATGGAAAATGAAAGTGACCCATGTATCCATTAATGTGGTGGTTGTAATTGTAGTCCCAATGGTTTTCACATTATATCATGATCACCAATCATATGGATCATCATAAATACATCGGTGGATTTGAATATCTTGATCTATATTAGATTCCCTTGTATGGATTGGGGCATGAAATATCAAACGATAATGCACTTTTATTCTAAATTCAAAGGATTTTTCATTAAGCCAATTGTTTGGTTTGAGAACACTTGTAGCTAATTCTAGGACATCAAATATTGAATGTCTAGTCTCTAACTACTAGAATACATCTTGTAAAATATAGGAAGGATTTTATAAAAAATGTCTACATGTAATGGTATGTCTCCATGAAAATTTATAATGATTCAAGAGAATATTTTAATCATGACTATGTATTTCCTCTTTCCATATTTTTTGGCACAAATGTAATGAGGGTTTTATGTATGTATGATAGAACCTATTACATTAAAAACTCTTTGTAATTTTCATTCCTTTATTGCATATGATTTATTGTAGTTTTGATATGGATTGTTAAGTATCTCCATTATATTGGATGTAATATTTGTAGATTTGTATGTAAATACATCTCTAGTCATGTTGATTTTGTATCTCTTCCCTCTTTGTTATTCGTGACTCTATTACCCAATAGAGTAGCTTGATCCATATCAACTTGTAAGATAAAATATTCATCTTTCAACATAACCCCTATCATTGTTTAGAAGTAAGAGTACATTAGATCTATTTTATCATGCATTTTTTCATGATTTAGTATTACAAGTGAGGGAACAATATCAAGAAAACCCAATCAATAAAATCATTAGAGAAGCATGTCATGATTGTTTTCAATGTTACATTATGCATGTAATGTCAAATGAAATCATCTAAAGGAATTAAAATACTATTTTCATCTATAGGTTCATGTATAAGGTGTGTTATCATCTATATAAGAGGTTTTGTGTAGCTAGTTTGTCTTGACCTAGTAAAAAATATATGGATTTTGCACATTAGGTATAACTACTAATTGTTGCAACCATGATATATTTTATTTGGTTGAAAACCCTATTAAGGATACATATAGGAGTACCCTCCTTGGTCTAGATAAGCCCAAAGTGTAGGAGAGACTACCCATTCTCATCAATTTTCTTTTAACATGCCTTAGTATATTGGTGAACGCCCAGTTTACCTTCTTGATGACAAATCCCTATCCTCAAAGGTAAGAAGAGTTCTTTGATTGTGGAGTAGTGGTTTTGGGACCCAAAATAATAGTCACCTCAAGATTCCCTTTAATTCTCCATTTGGTCCAAGTCAAATAGTAAACCAAATTAATGTTGGGTAAAAAATCAAAGAACTTACGCTCTAATGCATTATCCATTTTGATGATTTTTCTATCAATATAATTATTTACATTATCATCAAGGAAATTCCTTCCTCTAAATAGTATAGAGATACTCCCACAACATTTTGGATAGGAGAACCGAAAAAATAATGTATCTACCCAAAATTATGAGCCCAAGATTCCATCAAAATGAATATTTTTCCTAACTATCCCTCCTTCTAATGTTGGAGATAACTCTACCATTCTATTTGCCATTGGAAAAGTAGGGCAATAATGCTCAATCCCTATCAATCTCATTTCAAATTTACTTAATGTACATATCCCTCTAATGAATTTAATATAGACATTAGATTTTAATAGAAGAATGAATAATAATATTAAATCTCCCTAGGACTAAAAATAGAATTCCATTAGCCTAAATTTAATAGAAAATAGAAGAAAAAAGAATAAAATTTTGATATATGTATTCTATGAGTTCAAGGTATATAATAAATGAAATGACCTACAATATATAGTCTCTAGATATCACAATTCAATGTGGCAAGTATCCTAAAGGAGAGTAGTAAACTAGAGGACCAACTAAATAGTAGGAGATAAGATATTAAGTGAACTCATATTGATGACTAAGTGAATGCATCTTGATGAGGGATATTTAGCACTTAACTATAATCAATGAAGGATTTTAATGAAGTAGAGGTGGAGTGTAGTCTCATTAATAAATGGGATGATATGTGCTCTTATTTCCTAATTTACATAATTAAATACTATTAATTACTTTAATAAATTTAATATGAGGTGCAATAATTATAACTAGTACACTAATACCTTGCTTAAGTGCAACCAAGGTAATAAAGAAATGGATCTTGATAAGAGAGGCCATATGAGGTGCCCATGTATAATCTAAAAGAACTCAATACATTTTCACACTTACAAATGGACATAAAGACCACAAAATTTTTTTTAGAATAAAAAACTCTAATATATGTTCATCACACTTCACATGAAAATAAATCATGCACACTCAACATCATTGCACATAAATTTCAATGAAAAACATGTTGCATTATGTGAGAGAAAATAATTTGATATGAGCGGAATACATAGAACCCATTTCTACTCACCCTACAAAGATGATGTCAAACTAATTAAGCATTTGTGTTGTTTCTCATGAGGCTTATAAGAAGAATCCCCGTGGGTATGCCCCCCTTTTTTCCTATGTGGAGGTGACTTTTCCATGTTTCCATGATGCAAACTAGGTTAATACATTCATTAAATATCTAATCATACTAGAACTATTCTATGAATACATGTGAATAATTTATTAAACAAACACACATTTGTTGTAATACTGCCAAAGTTAAAATAAAGGAAATTACAATACATACACAATTACTAATTTAAAGTTATCAACAAAGTATAAAATTGATCTAGCTAAATATTAAATAATTTTAATTGTAAACTAAAACACCTATTGTGATTTAATATTTAAAAGATAAATAATAATAATAATAAAATTGTTGATTAGAAATAAATTACTATATATATTATATTTATACCTCTATTTAAATAACTATTACTTAATTTATGTTTTAATTTAAATTTTTGATTGATAACATGGGAATTTTAAGCATAGCCTAAGTCAAGTAAGGCCACAAATGGGTGACCTCATCCTCAAGATGAAAACAATGCATTAATGTGAATGGTCTAAAAATTTGAGCATAGTATCCCTATAAGGGCACAAACCCCATGAGCACATCAACCAAGTGAGGGTTTGGAGCAAGAAGTCATTGGTATAAATTTCAATATAAAATTACTCAAATAAACTTAATTAAATTTTAAATAATAATTAAAAATTATATTATAAGTTAGGGCATCCATAAAACCCTAAGGTTATCTTATTTAAAGGGGTCTAACTCCCTTGCCTCTATTATTGAAACTTTAAAATTTTGGGAGAAGGAAGAGAAAGGAGATGAAAAGAGATTGTTTTCATGCTTACGGAGTTAGTCCTTAATTTCTCATCTCTTATTTATTATATATTTTCCATTGTACGTAGATTGAAGAATCTAATGAATTCAATGCTGATTTTTAGCAAGCATCAATATGTATACTATATTATATATATTAATTTTAAAAATTATTTGAAAACCCTATAGATATAACTATGGGTTGAAACCCACTTATAAAAATAATTAAGATTTTTTTTATTTTTTTTAATTTCATGTTTTTGATTAAGGTAAAATAGGTTTTAAAGGGACCCAAAACCCTTACACAAAATCTAGGAGTAAAGATGTTCAAAGAAACACATTTACAACCAAACAAGTTTTATAGGGACCTAAAACCCAAAAGTTCATAGCAATCTAAACAAAAAACCAAAGACCCAACAACAAACCAAGAACTAATCTACTAGAAAACAATAGCTAAGCAGCTAGAAACAAACAAAAAAAACTACTCCAATTTTTTAATTCCATGTTGATTTACATAATTAAATATAATATCTGAATATTTATATTTATATTTTTCTATTACATATTTAAAAAATATATATATATATAAATAAATATTATATATATATATATATATATATATATATATATATATATATATATATATATATATATGTCATAAAAATAATTCTTAAAATCACTAAATGAAGGTTCGTTGAGATCTATTATATATATATATATATATATATATATATGTCATAAAAATAATTCTTAAAATCACTAAATGAAGGTTCGTTGAGATCTCCGCACTTTTCCCATAATGTGGTCCAAATAAAAAAAAAGTAACTCAATGTGTAATAGAACCTATGATATTTATTCACCAACATGAAGATCGATCAAACCAAGGACATGCTCATTTTTATTTTTCTATCCAAATATTTTTCCAATGAGTACCTAGTTTAGAAATAATCCCATATAGATGTGGTAAGAGATGAACTCATCACTAGTCTTTAATATTACATCTTATAGTTTCCTTCTTTTAAGGTAATGATAGAAGGATAATTTGTTACACCCATTACTAACTTAGATAGATTTCTCCCTTAGAAAATTTGAAATTTTATGTGAATTCATTTATTACAAATTTCTTGTGTGTTAGCTTTGCCAAATATGAGTATAGGAAATTACACTTTATAATTTGAGTACACATGCATTAACACTCTCCCCAAAATACTTAATTTTGATACCCATAGGCTCTTTATTTAGTGTGTTTATAGTGTAAGATATTAGAGTAATAGAGTTGGATGGGGCCCACAAGTGGCTAGAAAGTTGAAAATAATATGTTCTTATAGGATGGGAATAAAACAATGCATCATTGTGTAGATCTTAGAAAAATACAAAAACATTTAAAATTGACACTAAAAAGGAGTTTGTTTGTGGAAGTTGTGATATTTTAAACTTCCAAAAAGCATGATTAAATAATAAAAACTTCAATAAAATTCAAACTTTAAAAAAATTGTGAGAAAAAATTAATTATATCATTGTGATGAGTGTGAAAAAATAACTCATTGCAAAAGATATCAAAAAATACCTTTATATAGCCAAGAAAAGGCCTCCTAAAGCCGGCCTTCAATTCAAAAAGTCAAATGGTGAGGGGATTTATTGCTGGATAGAGAGCTAGTAGTCCATGAATGATAAAATATTTTCACCACTAGTGGAGGTGACAAATTAATGGTTGTCCAAGTGGTGGGATTGGTGATGTTGTTGTGGTAACAAAGAAGTTATGGTTGTTGGTGTATTGGTTGCTAAATGATGGGTTTTTTGTGGTAGGGTCATGATGGTGATAAATATTTGATTGGGTATGAAGGGTACAAGGCTAAGTCTAAAACTAAAATTAGAATCTTTAAAAACAACCATTGATGTATAAAATTAATGACAACATTGACTAACTAGTGGAAGAAGCTAGGCCTCAACTCTACCACCCTTCCAATAGCATGGGTATAGGGTATGGGGTATCATGTACCCCTACCCTATGCATAGTGCATACACATGTAAACAAAAAAAATTACCTTGATTTTTTTATATTAAAAACTTTTACTTTGTAATTTTATATTTTTTTCAAAAAAAATAAAAACAAATAAAAAATTAAATATATATTTCTAATACCTACATTAAAACTGTGTAGGTAGGTCATACGACCTCTCTACTAAAAATATTATCTTTCACTTCTCTTGCACCATTTTTATGAATTGATATTCAATTCATTTTCTTGATACCTTCTACATGTAATGGAACTATTTGACTTGCCAAAAAATTGCCTTAAGATGTGTATTTTCTATAAAAAGAAAAATTAGTCTATATAAGAAAAATGGGATAATTTAATTCCTAGTGTCTAATTAGGATGAAATGATAGCCTAAATTAGCTATTTTGACCCTTATAAATGCAACATTATAGTCATTTTCTTCTCTAGATGCCTCTTATAATAGACGAATAAGAATCACACATATTTACAAGAATATAAACATGAATAAAAAACATCAGCCTATCCTAAATCTTTTCAATGTTTCTTTTAAACTACCCTACTCTAATACCATACTATATTTAATAAAGAATAATGATTAACAATATTAAATCTCCCTAGAACTGAAATAGAATCATGATAACATAAATTTAATAGCAAACAAAAGAAAATAATCAATTATATTTTAAAATATATATTATAGATGTTTAAGGTATGTAATAAAGGAATTTGAATACAATATATAGTCTCTATGATGCACAATTCAAGGTGACAAGTTTCCTAGAGGAGAGAAGTATACTAGAATATTTACTTAATTGTAAGAGTAGATGTGTCAATGAACATACCTTGATGATCTAGTGAACACATCTCGATGAGGGAAATGCAACACCTAACTATTATCAATCAAGGAGTTGAATGAGGTGGTAGTAGCACATGCTCTCATTAATCAAGGAGATGATATTTTCTCTTATTTTCTTATTTATGTAATTAAATAATATTAATTAATTAAACTCATTATAAGGTATAATAATTATTATTTACACCATGGTAGCTAAGTGATGTGTGCCACATGTAGGCATCTCCATCAAATATTATAATATCATATCCCTAGGTTCATATCAATTATCAAACCAAGTAGCTCAACTTTCAATGCACACATATAATTTTTCACAAAGATAGAAGATAAATTATCTTAGATTCATTGATTGATAATGAACAACATAGTATAGTCCTACAAATAGGATAATTATCATAAATCATAGTGATCTTATTATTTTCAAAGATATAAATTATCATCAATATCTTATAATTCAGGTGTAAGATATAAAAGATACAAAGATGAATGAATACATATGTATATACATACATAACATACTCCAATCCCCAATAATTGGCACCCTTCTCCCTTAATTAGATACATCAATATCCTTACTCTAATCCACTCAAGGTGTACAAATACATTAGTATAATCTTTGGGCCACATAACATAGTTCATAAACGTAAGTGTGGAAGGAATGAAAATAGAATTTTAATATCCATAATAAATTATGATTGTACCTTTACCATACAAGTATATAGGTTTAGAGGATAAAGACTCTTAGATAGAAGTACAATCTTCAATACTTTTCATCATTACTTCACCTTAATATAGAAGCAAACATAGACACCTAGTATGCTTTAGGAGAAGGCACAACCTCAAAATCTTAATGCACAAACATAAACCTAAAAAAATGAAATGCGAAATATTTTTTTCATTGATACATGATAACTAGTAGACTTGAGATGATTCTATATCATGAAGCCATCTCTTTTAGATAACATTAGAATTACTTTTTATCTTGCATAAAAAATACTTCAAAGTGAACACCTAAGATCTTGTGATTAAAGGACAAGCCTAAGTCATTAGTAGGAATAATTTGGATAACAAAGATCGTTCTGCATCATAACACGTAAAGAATTGTATCTTACATATGTGTATATTTTCTCATTGTGTTCTCTAATTTTATTAATTGACACAATGAACTTAAAAATATTAAGAAATTAAAAAGGGTTACCTTATATAAAGTAGACCTTAAAGGTGATTTTTAACACTACTAAATTTCAAAAATAGGTACATATACAAGAAAATAAGTTTTCAAAGCTAATAATAGAAAATGATAAAAACACGCTAGGGAGACCAAATTCTGAGTGTGGATTAATCAATGAGAACAATATAATCCTTGAATTGTAAAAATATAATTGTTAAGACACTAATATTTACTAGAAAAGCCTAGATTTCAGTTATAAAGTACTCACTATAATATAATATCAATCACCAAAAAAATATGGCTACTTTCCTAACTATTATAGCATGTGATTCAAATTTTTTTCACTCTCTCCATTCCTATCAACCTATCCTTGGTTTTAGTTATTGAATTGATTGTGGAAGACATTTATTTTCCCACCACCATTGGAATCCTACCCTATTTATGTTCATGAGGTGATTTAGAGGCTTCTTTCCCTAGCACAACTTTCGTTCATGTGAATGTGTCTTTGATGACAGCTCTCTATTGATTGGGGTTACCTACCTACAAAATATAGTAGTGGAGCCCTACGTGATGGCTCAAAGGTCTTGGTCATGAGCTCTAGTGATATTTTAACATTCTCTAATATTCCCACTCTTGGGGATAATAGTTTTTTCAAAGTGTTTTTCTCCTCCTATATAGACTAATTCCTAGGAAACCCTTCCTAGAAGTGTATTCAAGTCAACTGAAATAGGTCACTAATGGTCCTTTTCTAATGTGATGGGTGTTGGTGGTTTTTCTTTCCACCCATAGGATACATTAAAACCCCTCCCTTGTGCCAAACATTTCTTGATGGTGATTTACAGTCAAGACATGCTAGACAATAAAGATTTTTATTTGTGAAGGGACCTAGTTTATAGATTCAATAAATTTTCACCTTCTCTCCCCAATCTTTACAAATGGGTCTTAGACTCTTAGAGGCTTATTATCAATAGAAATATCATGCCCTTCCCCTATTTCAAGGGCTTCTTCATTGCATATTTTGACTCTTCAAAGGACACGGATGTGGTTGTGTGGTGATAACTCTCTCACAATCAAGCCTCAGTTCACTTCCTTCAACCCTCTTGAACCTCTAAATGTTAGACCTATGTGGATTTTCATTCTAAATCTCCTTCTCTAGTTGTGGGAGGATTATTTCTTTGAGGCAATAGGAAACTCTATTAGATGATTCTTGAAGGTTGACTCTACCACTACTTACATAGGGCATTGACAGGATGTCATTAGGTCCTAACACTTTAGTTGATAAATACATTAATATATTGATTGGGTAGTGTTCAAAGGCTATATGCAATAGAAGACATCTTGACTATCTCTCTCGGGTTTCCTAAATGTTGGACAACTGGAATAAAACTCTAAACTAAGAGGCCACTAAACTTAGAAAGTGGGAAATCATTTATCTAGAAAGCTTGAAATAACTAAACTAGAAAGAAAAAAATTATGAATCTAAAAGCATAACGATTAAACTAGAAAGCATGGAAAATATTAAACTAAGAAACGTGTAAATTTCTAAAAAATAAAAGCTTGTAAAGAAACTATGAAACATCGAGCTAACAAAAGATAGCAATCTTAACAAATAATAGAAAATGAGTTAACAATCTAAAACAACTGAAAGGAGGTGCTACAGAACTTCAAACAATAGAACTTAAAGATTACAGACTCAACTACAACCTGTAGGATTAATCTTGATAGAATTACACACATGAAAGTAAACTTCAATTCCAATTATCATTTACTAAATGAAAGTAACAAAATTAAAAGTAAAATACTTATCTATCTAATCTACAATCCCTCGAGTGGCCAGCTCTTGGGTGCTCCTACGCCTAGCTCAGATCACATACACTAGTAACTCCAAAATTGCTTCATTAAAAACAACTTCATTCACATTACTCAGTAACTCTAAAGGTGATGGGAAAAACTCATTTTATTCATATTAAGAGTGTAACTTAGAAAACATAGTGACAACATAACGATATTCTTTTGTATATCATTGCTTTCAACAGTTATATATTTATATCATAACTAACAAAATCCTATATTTAAGTTGGTAAAGTCTTCAACTGATTGTCAACAACTAACAAAATGTAAATCTCGTGACATGAAACATTAAAGGGCTCGGAATGATCCATAAAGTCTTCAAATTGAAAATAACAGAAACTACAAAAACTCGGTCCATCATGCATTCTCCTAAAGTTCTGGTGCCCATTCTTCAACACTTGTCTTCAATGGTGTTAAATTTTGCATTGAATCTCTTTGA